>JAULBM010047170.1:0-10632 GCA_032357055.1 Geukensia granosissima | reverse complement strand
TACGACGATGACGACGACGACGGACGCAAAGTGATGAGAAAAGCTCACATGGCCTTTTAGGCCAGGTGAGCTAAAAAGGTTGAATTTTGTATTATTTATTTGTACACAGAGCACACAGAAATATAGTATATATATACACTGTACAGCATGCAAACATCATAAACATTTGGCAGATTGACAAAAAAACGCTATAAATGTGATCTGATAACAAATTAATTGTCGAATAGTTTAGACAAGCGTCTACTACGGTAGTTGCTGCTTCGACGACGGCTCCATGACCAATGATGATAAAATTACCCCATTGATCCTAATTGTTTTAATGTGAACATATAAACC
The DNA here is from genome assembly GCA_032357055.1 of Geukensia granosissima. Taxonomy (NCBI): domain Eukaryota; kingdom Metazoa; phylum Mollusca; class Bivalvia; order Mytilida; family Mytilidae; genus Geukensia; species Geukensia granosissima. The sequence goes on along the minus strand of JAULBM010047170.1, from coordinate 10,296 downwards.
TTTGTCTGATCATGTGCCACCACGTTATATTTGTTATAGAAGTTTCAGACAGTCATGTAGCTGTCCTCAAAGCAGGAACACGCGTAGCACAACGTGGAGTGACGAAGAAAAATTAATTTCTTACATCGCCCTCGCCGCAGTGACCAACTGGCAACAAGCTGATCTCTCACATTGGTATTCTACACTGGACTGATACAGTGTATTTAGGGAAGGCGCTACCATGAAAATCACTTCATGGAGGAACCGGTCTGATCTGTTCGGCCCCTGACCCTTAAAAGAGCTGTTGTAGTCCAAACTATTAACTCGGTCGACTTTAGTGTCGTTCATATAATGGCATCGTTTGTTGACTTTAATTGTCTAGTTAAGGTTGGTCTTGCAACGGCTTTTTTAAGGTCGACGTTGCCGAACAGTGCAACCCGGTTCCGCAGTGAAGTGATTTTCATGGCCGCGTCCTACATCAACACACTGTAATAGGGTTGGTCGCCAGTTGGACACGGTGGCGAGGGCGATGTAAAAAGAGGTTATTACTATATCACTGCACGTTGTACTACGGTCGAGGTTCCCTGCTCGGAAGCACGTGTTGCTATTGTGGTGGTAGTTGTTGGTGTTTAACGTCCTACACAGCTACTTCATGCTCTCAGTCGGACGGTCACAGGGGGAACTAGTGGTATTTTTGTATCTTTAGGCATTGGTAATTGTTGTATAATTTTCGCCATGAGCATTCCTCTGGGACAGTCCGACTGAGAGCATGAAGCAACCACGTTTGCTACAACACAAACAGAGGAAGAATGCCTCCAGTGTATCCGGAAAGGGGTGATATGGGGAGGCATTTTTTGGCGAATTCACCGGTGATGACAAGGACACGCTCAAAACTACAAAGATAGATGGTGCAGTTGACGCTTACAAGAAAGGCGGTTTAAGTTAAATGTGCATGATGCAAAACATGAAAGAACCTTCGGGGATTGCAAATACATTTGTCAAAATCTAGATTCAGTGAGGTGAAGCTTTAACTGCAGCGCACAGAAGACAATAAGCAGTTAATTAATAATTATATATATGGTAGGAAAAAAGTGGTTTGGTATAGAGAAACAGAAGAAAAGCAAGAAAAATATGGTGACTATAACAGAAATCAGGAAAGATAGAGAAATCAGGTACTTAATAAGGGAGTTAAAATCAAACAGGAAACAACACAGAATGACTAGAGAAAATTGGCCTTCAGCAGATCAGAGATGACATTAAAGAGAAATAAATCAGGAAAATGAGAAAAAGAAAGATCTAAGAAACGTTCTCAGTTTATAAAGGATTCATATAAATTTACCAAAACCCTTCTTTGGTGAGGAACGATCAAGTCATCACGAAGGCACACAAGAAGATAACAACAGTTCATGATGCACATAGAGATAAACAGAGAAAAGTGCCACTATGAGATTGTCCAAGGGTAATTCCAGAAGACCAACCTAATGTAGTTTTTAACCTTAAATAATCACCAAGTAAAAAGTACAGGATGTAGTTAGAGAGGCAAGAACAGATTAAGCCAAGTGGGGTATCCCATAAAGTGTACAAGAAATGTTCAAAGCTCATAAGAAGACTGTAGCAACTTATAAGAAAACTGTGAAAGACAGGTGTTGTACCATTTAGTTGGAAAATAGCAGAGGAATGTTGGTACCTAAAGAGAGGGACACTCGAAGGATAGAGAAGTTTATGACCATCTAACTTTTGATTTGGTAAAATTGTTAACGACATATATGAGTGATAACAAATATGTGACACATCTGCACAGAAGGGGAAATTTTAAGATTTTCTGGATGTGAAGAACACACAAGCATTCTAAGCCAATTGATACGAGAGACAAAAGCAAACTTGATAGTAGTATGGCTCGATCTTGTCAATGCATTTAGGACAATTCCTCACAAGTTGATAGAGAAGTCATTGGGCAATTACTGCATCCCTGATCATACTTCGATGGAATGATGCTACGTTTTCAGAAAGGAACACCACTACATCATATAAAGTCTGGAGAAAAGTATCATTACAGGCTGCACAGTGTCACCCATATGATTTATCATGGCAATGTGTGCAACATCATCATGAAGACAGCAGCAGAGCGAAAAAGGGACCCAGAATGAATTCCAGAATTTACCAACCTGCCAAAAGAGAATTCATGGATAACCTTCCAGTAACAAATAAGTCATACGTACACACTAGATCGGTTCTTTCAGCTCTCGAAGAATTTGGGTCGTGGGCTAGAATGCCCTTTAAGCCACTGAAGTCAAGGTGTACTATCATTAGAAAAGGACGGTTAACGCAACAATTCCACCTCAAAGTCTAGGATGAAGTTATACCATGAATTGTTGATAAGCTAGTCAAATGACTGGGAAAAGGCTTAGTAAAACTCACACTGACAAGAGCAGCATTAAAAACAGTCAGAATCAGGGAAAGAACTGGCTCAAGAAGACAGAGAATTCATGATTGCAAGGGAACACAAAGTTGGGATATATCAGTAAGGGATGTTACCAAGACTTAAAGGGCTGCTTATGCTGTAAGCGATACTGCAGACGAATGTAGACTGGTAAAACAAGAACTTGCGAAAGTGGAAAGTGGTTAAGAGTAACACTGGGATTTCAGCTCTTGGCTTTAAGAGTAGATCATCCCAACTACAGATGCCATTATCATCAGTGGTAGAGGAATTTAAGGTTGCCAAATGCAGGATGCTTATGACATTAAGTTACTCTAATGACAAGAAAGTTAGTGAAGTTGGGGTAGTGAAATGAACTGGATGTAAATGGTCACCTCTAGATAGTAAATTTCCTGTTTTTCCAACTTATATAGATGGGGACTAACCGAAGACTCGAACCGCAAACTGCAAAGAGAAAGGAACAATGGAACATATCCTATCAAGTAGCAAGACAGCTCCCCAGCAGGACATATACAGGTCGAGACATGAAAGTTTTTACACCCTCTTGCGGACGTTCTTAAGACAGAAGGCAGGAAGAAAATCGATAGCAAAGATCATGTATCAAAATCTCATTCTCAATTGTTAATTTCCCTTCCTTGACGGGGACGTTCCTTTGGCTCCTTCGTACGGGGTACACATTTCTCGGTACGCCCGTGTTTAAAGCAACGTTTTTGACTTTAATGAACGCAATCTCTGTATAACTGAAAAATTATTAGGTCAAGGATTTCGTTACAACAAATTAATTAAAACATTCACTATATTCTTTCATAAATATAAAGATTTGGTATTAAATTTCGGATGTACTTGTTATCATCTTATAAAACATGGAATATCACATCCTACTTTTTACGGAAACGTGGTAAATAAAGCTTGGAAATTTTAACAAAATCCACATGGTCTTAAAATTCATCTTAATAAACTTATCCGTAAAGGATATCGTCACAGCATTATTATAAAATCTTTTATTATGGTTTTTTATTGGAACTAATATTGACTTTCCTGTTAATAACGTAATACGGAACTAAAGAGTTTATACTTGTTATAACATTTTCTACTTCCGGTCTATATATTTTATATTGGCAATTAAATCCAATTGGACGTGTTTAAATTGACATCGCAGTGAAGGAAAACTTGGTTTCCTGATCGGTTGCTTTTGGGTCTTTAACTAGCAGACAGAAACTGCAAGTACACTTTTGAGGTCGATACTTTTGTTGTATCTTGTAATAAGTTTTAATTAGATTTGTTATTGGTTTTCAGTATCGATCTCTAATATAAAATCCATTTTAATAGATTTTTAAAGTGTGTTTTTATTGTAGGGCAAGTGTTGAGCGCTTACCAACCGGTTTAACCCCGCTACATACTAATGTGCCTGTTCTAAGCCAGGAACCTGAAGCCCGGTGGTTGGCGTTCATTTATTAGTCGTTTATTGTTATATAGATTAGGTCGATTGTCGTGTTTTATGTATAGTTCCCAATTTGTAATTCGGGGCTTTTTGCAGCTTCCTTTATGGTATGGACCCTGGTTCATTGTTGAAGGCCATAGTGGAACCTGTAAAAGTTTCTACTGTCATTTGGTGGGTGGCTGTCTCATTGTCAACCTTGCCACATCTCCTATTTTTAAATTACTGCTTTAATCAATAAAATCTGTTATACTTGTCCGAAGGTGTCCTCAAAAGGCCTTTTCCATGGAAAACTTAGCCTTTACTATGGTATTGATTTCCCAAGAATATCTGTATTTTTACCCTATAAAGCCCGGGGGAGAAATTGGTTTCTCTGTTTCTTCGCCAGACGCTTCAGTTTTTGTATGAGCATCTAGAAATCCTCCGAAAATAAACAGTTGCCTGCCCCTTGACAACCGTGACAGCATCTGGGCAACATCACGAATGCCAGCGTTACTAACCATTGTGAACGCGTCGGATCTGTAAATGGTTTCAGGGCCCCAATAGTAACATTTTTTTACTTATCTTTAGTTGCAATCTCGACAATAATGCCCCTAAATAACTGAAAAACAGCGATGTAAACCAAAAATATGCTTTTTTTCATTTCTCACAAAAGTCAAAGAAAAAAGTTTTTCTGAGCTTTTAACATCATTTAAACTTTTGGCAATGTTTGTTCGATGTATAGCAACAAGTCGTTTAGAAGTTGAAGTGTTCATTTTGCTGTTAACTGGTATGACGGAAGAGGACAAGAAGAATCACCGGGTGCCTACAATGTGCTGGCTGTGCAACGAAGCGCTCGAGGAAGATATCACTGTCACTTCACCGGTAAGTACAGGGCGCGGCACACAATGAGTGCAACCTAAAGTACAAAGCGCCAAAGTTCATACCCGTGATCTTTCACAATCTGGCTGGGTATGACAGTAACCTTTTCATCAAGAACCTGGCATCGACGCCCGGGCAGATTACCTGTTACCCCAACAACAAGGAGAAATACATCTCGTTCAGTAAGAAAATCCAGGTGAGCAAGTACAAGTCCAAGGATTGGAAGATCAAGCCTCTCTACTAGATTTTGCGGTTCGTTGACAGCTTCAAGTTCATGGGCACAAGTCTGCAGAACTGGGTAGACAAAACTTCCCCCGATGCCTTCAGGCTATCAAAATGGTATTCATTAACAGGGCGATGGATCCCGAATTGTACCGAGTAACACCCACCGATTCCGAAAATGACACTGCGCGAGGTGAAAGACAGGCGTAAGCTAGAATTCATCGTGTCACATCCCGACGATTTCGAGCTGGGAAGCCGGCTCATCAAAAGGAAGAATCTGGACACTCATGAAGGACCACCTGGCACGGGTCAATGGGCGAGGAGAGAGCATGATGCAATATTACCAGCGAAATGGGTTCGGGCGTTACTGGACTGTGGCTGCCCTCGGTATCCAGAACATGAGTCGGAAGATCAGACATACCCATATATCGGGACTTCATGTATATCGACATGAAAAATGCCCACCCGACACTGCTATCCTGGTATTGTCACGACAATGGTATCAACTGCACTGGGTTCGATGCCTACATTGCGAACCGGGAAAAGTACCTGGCAGATTGGATGAAGCAAAGGCACATTTACTAGCTATCATCAATGGACGACGGGTCAAAATGGTGCCTGAGGACCCAGAATGGTACAAGGAATTCTACAGTGGTATGAGACACATCATGGACTCCATCGTCAAGCTGCGACCGGAACTCCATGAGCTGGCAAAAAAGTTGAAGGACCGTAGGGGCACCGAATACAACATTGGAAGGCCCGCGGTGTACTACGTAATGTGCAACCTGGAAAACAAAGCACTGATGGCTGCATTCGATTACCTGACAGAACAAGGTATTGAAGTGGGATCGCACGTGGTCGATGGTCTCATGATCTACAAGGACAGTGTGCCACCAGAACAACTCCCACAGGTGCTCGCTGGGTTCTTACAGAAAAACAAGAAGGTCATGGGATGTAATATTACCTTCACAAACAAAGACATGGATGAAGGCTATGATATACCAGTTGGTGAGCCGGGGCAGGTCATAGAAGTAGATGCCTATGACTATATGGATGAGCTCGAGGAACTCCAGTAGCCCGATTTCCTGCCCCAGATCGAAGCAATGATGGCTGAATTCGATAACCTGATTGAACAGTGTGATGAAGTGGGATCGCTTGCGTTCGATGGCTCCATAAGCAACAAGGATGTTGTCACCGATGAAAGCTATGGTATACTGGGGCGGGCTGTGAATGAGAGTTTACTCTTGCGAAATGGTATATACCCGTATGACTTTATGGATGGGTTCGAGAAACTCCAGGAGACTGAGTTGCCACCCCGGGAATCATTCTACAGTACCCTCACCGGCGATGAGGTGAGCCAGGCATACGCGAAGGGTATCAACAACATGAGAGGGCAACACAATTGGTATCTGATAAAGGACGTGCTCCTGCTTAAGAACTACCCACTTGACCCCGCGTGGTATCTCATTGGCCCGGGCCTTGCCTACGATGCAGAGCTGAAAATCTCCGACGAGATCCTTGGACTCCTCTCGGACCCGGACATGCTCCTGATGTTCGAGAACGGAATACGGGGTGGAGTCACCGTCGCGACGCAACGCTATGCCAAAGCAAACAAACCATACGTTGAAGGGTACATGATCGAACACGGGCAGCAGTGGTTTGACATCTCCAACTATCCTAGCGCCCACACTTCTGGTATCGAAACGGTATGAACAGCAAAGTCCTCGGAATGTTCAAGGATGAATAATTTGGGGCTCCCATGACTGAATTCGTAGGGTTGCGGCCGACAATGTATGCTTTCAAAGTTGGTGCACGTGATTCGAAGATCGTTAAAGGAGTGAAGAAGTGCATTGTGAAAAATGAGATGATTTTCGCCGACTTCAAGGCCTGCCTGGACATGCACAGAGTGAGTTACCAGAAGACCCTCTGAGACGGAGATCTCGAGAAGGCCGCCGCTTCTTTGAAGATTCCAAACTTTAAGGTCATGGTCATGCGCGACACACTCCCGATCGAACCGCGGCATACTGATTGTGGTATCCTGAACCACGACACCCGCGAGAGTCGCTGGTCGCATTTGACGTGTTGGTACAAGCGTTGGCTGGTGAAGTATTACTTCGACTCTTACGGGCTACCACCGCCCGATTAGATGGTAGTCTACTGGAAATCTGAGAGCCGATACAACACCGATGAACTGCAGCGGTGTGGGGACGTGGTGTGTGGCCACTTTTGCCTACATGTGTTGAAGTTGCTTGCGGACGGACGGTCGTTCGAAGACGTGATCTTCTCGCTATAAAAAAAGAAATGGATAAATTTGGATCATCCATGTCGAGGCAATCGACCTTCGTGCCTGCAGGCGATTTGGATATTAACCGATTTAGGATCGTTAATCTCGACAACCCGAAGGATTCTTGCGACGCAGTGACTTAACAATACCTCCACATGCAGCTTATTGAGAACGATCTGACGGATACGATGAAGGTGGTTGTCCAGCGTATGGAAAGGGATTTTCAGGCACTGAGGGACGAGAAGGGTGGGATGAAGTTGCAGACGAAGAAAGTGGATGCTCTTGAGAAGAGAATCGAGAAACTCAACATGATAAAAGTAGACCGGGCAGAGTGCGTTTCGACTAATAGTGGAAATGTAAATGTTGATCTACACGTGCAAAAGCACCACCTTCAAAACCTACCGCTCCCATGAGAGGATGACGAGCCGGTGAGCAAGATTTCGTTCAGGATTCTTGAGAATGATATCGCCAAGATCAAGGAGAGTATCGCTGCGCTGAGAACTTATGTGTGTAACCTTTCTCGAAAATGCCTTTCTTCTTGGTAATTCTAACTTTGTCCACCCACACTTAATCGCGACTGCATGGGTGGAAGATCTCCGTTCCTGTATACTTTGGGCTCGTACTCCTTTTGCCTTGCTGCGATTATCTTGATGGAACTATGTTTGGTGGAATTGTACTTGTGAACCAACTCCGGCAAAATGGTAGACAGGTGCAAGTGGAGTTGGCTGAGAAATACCTGAACATTTTCTCCTTCATGGTACGATTCGACCGCTTCACCACACTCGATTTTTCTTCGTTTTCAGTAGTGTATAGATCAACACCATGCTTCCGAAGAAGTTCTTTGACTTCTTTGTTATAAAACTCGATACCTTTGTCCGTCCACAATTTTTCGGGCACGCGCGACTTGAACACTTTCCGAAAGGCATCTCGTATTGTAGCCCTTTCTTGTCCTTTAGTGGTACCAGCCAACTAAAATAAGGGAAAATATTGATGATGCTCAGGAGAAATTTATAGCCATTGTTTATGCCGGAAGAGTTTGTGTAAAAGGATTTCGAAGATACCAAATTCCTCTGCTAGTTGATCCGACCAACGAACTTTTTTAAAACACCCAATCCAAATCGAAAACTTTGGTGCCGATTAAGGGTTTGACAATGCTTCGATCAGCTCGTTCACTCATGGTTGGATTGGGAATGGCATCGAGCGAAGCTAGCATAGTTTTGTCGCAGATGAAATTTCAAGCAGCGGTATCCTTATGATCGTAGTGTTATCATCCTTCCCCATCGCTATATCGACCTGTTGAACAGTTCAGTAAAAGTCGTATCGTAGCGAGAGCGTGCTAATGAACTTGACCCGAATATATCAGCGTTTGATCCGAATATATTAATCGATTCTCCCAAAGTTTCATCCAGTATTTTAAAGCATTTTTGACATCATGCTTTATTTTATTGACATTTTTAAATAAAGTTTTTTTATTATCTTTCGTTAAACAAAAGACTTGTTTCTTGTAAAAGTCGAGGACTACATGAAAAATTCTATTTTTTAAATTCCTGGGACGATTATGCAAAAAAAGTTTGAGCAGCACGCCCAACATAAAGAAATGTAACCTACCTATATTTTATGAAATTTTATTGCAAACTGAAGCTGTAACCAAGTAATCCTGCGTTTCCTCCACCCAGCTGGCGTTTTTTACACAAATGACGTTGATGATTATTCGCGGATTTTTTGTTTGAGGATAAGAATTTCTTTTCTATCTATATAAAACGTAGTGTTTTTGACTAAAACGACCTTTTTGATGCATACACGATTATACTTTAATAAAATAACAAAGTCTTGATGCCGTGTATTCGTAAATACTAATTTAGAATAGACTATTTTACTGCGTATTATTGACCCAGAGGGGTATCTGTGGATAAATATCAAGACTTGCACATTATTTCCCGCACATAGTTAGGAGAATTTGAGTAAAAGCTTGATAATTTAAACATTTTATAAAAAACTGAACGATGATAAATTAGTTATCGGAGTTTTGAACGCTGGGATATTTTAAAATATCATCCCGCTCGCCAGAATATGAATCTTTGGGCTCGTTCGCTACGCTCACTCGCCGCTTAGATTCATATTCTGGCTCACGGGCTGATATTTTACGATATCTAGCTGTCAAAATCCCGATAACATATACACGTACATATATGTATGAAATGTATTTATATTAACTAGCTGAATTTGAAGCTTTTCAGACCGTTTGGTTTCTGTTGTTGTTGTGTAAAGTCAATAGGGTGTAAGTTATAAAATATGTTTATTCAATAACAATAACATTTAAAAAAGCTAATTGAATTTATATCAAAGAATGCAGTAATCATATACGTGACAACAGGGGGTATAAATTAAAACGCAATCAAATGCTGAATTGAAATTCCATGTACAATCCAACTTATGCTAGGAGTTGAAGAACGTTCTGGAAGTTAGATTTAGCCTTTGTGTTCCTTGGCTGAATTGTCAAAATCAAGAGGACGAAAATTAGTCATTTTATGTACCCGCGTTTCAGATGAATGCAGCAATTATCAATGCATACACCTTCAATTCCTTACAGGTACTTTCACTGAAATTGTTTGTCACAGTTTACATATACAAAAACATCCAAATTTTCTTCCTTTCAAAACCCCATTATAAACACAAAATTACTTTCCGAACCTTTGAGAATACTTTGCTTCGTTGATAATGTATTTCTACCAAGGGTTTCAGAAATAATAGTCGCATGTGTAAAAAAAATAACAAAAATCATGCAGGTAATCACGTACTGCGTGAACAACAATCACAAGTCGCATAGCAATGACCTTTTTATTGAAAAAAGTCGCATAGAAGCCACTGTCAAAAATTTTAGGGGATTGGATGGTCGGGTGATCTAGGTCGTTTATTTAAACTTATTTAAACCTATACAGAACACTGTACGGCCTGAGTTCGCGCCTAACTTTGGGTTGCGTTTGAAGTGCATCTCCTGGATAAGATATAAAAATAGGAGATGTGGCATGATTGTCCATGAGACAGCCACCCACCAAGTGACAGTAGAATTTTAAC
>JAULBM010047159.1:0-10632 GCA_032357055.1 Geukensia granosissima | reverse complement strand
CCTCGGCCTTCGGCCTCAGTCAATATGGGTTTCTTTGGTCCATTAAACCTCATATCGACTTCGTCCATTAAACCTCATATCGACTTCTACAAAAGACTATAATTGTATAAAATCAGTTTTTAAGATGTTATTGTCATTTAAAATATGTGGACAATAAAAGTAATTTTGATGACAGTTCTATTTTTCATTGACTTCTACACTGTTATTTTTTTCATGTAATAAAGGCATAAAATTATGAAATCACCATAACTCCTGTTGTATTCAAATACTGTTAAAATATGCTTGTTTATATGATATCTGTATAAAGGAATATTTAAATCAGCTTTGTCTAAACAATGAATGCATAGAAGTTTTCAAGACTTGGCAATGAGCTTTAAAAGGTATTTTGAAATATTCCTCTTTTTTAAGTTGGTTGCATGTTGTCTATACACATCTATACATTTCTTAAAAAATATATATATTTCTCAATGGGTGAAAGTGTTTGAGAATAGCTGGTATTCAAGATTTTGACATGTTTTGTCCACATACAATCTTTTCAAAATCCAAAAGTTTTCATAATTTCCTTTGACCTTTAAAACTTTCATGTTCTTTAACATTAATTCTCTAATTTCCATATTTTTTCAACTTTGAACATTCACCCATTATAATGATGTATATCATATATTTAGCATTTTATTTTAATAAAAAATCATGACATCTTTTTACAGAATGCCCAGCCAAGGTTAATGTATTAGCCATCGTACTCGGTGTAGTTATTGGTATTGTGGTTGTCGGCCTGGCACTTCTCCTTATATGGAAGTTGGTGACCACGATAAGCGACAGAAGAGAACTGGCTAGGTTTGAAAAGGAAACAAAAGATGCCAAATGGGACACAGTAAGTATGATTTTGTCTTATCTGGCCAGGCATATGTATGCTGATTCAGGCAATGGTGGTGGCAGTAGCCCCAAACAGCAACAATTGTTCAAGTTTATAATTTTATGCTTCACTGATTTTGGTAAGGTTTATGTCTGAGATTGAATCTCAGCATGGATAAGTCATTTGGTTGTGAAAAGATGAGTCGTGATACATGCATCTAACTAGGATTAAGTCACTTTGACCTATATTGGATTTCATACTCTATTGACTTTCGTTATTATTGTATCTAATCAAATAAGTCATATGATTGTGGAAAGATGTCTGTAGATTAGTCTTGATAAGAAGGCAAACATCCAAGAAAAATTAAGTCACGGTGACCTATACTGGATTTCACACTCTATTGACTTTTTTATGAGTATCTAATTGCTATAAGACATAGAATAACCTTAAGCTGTAAATAGATAAGCCTTTATGAGGTCAGGCATCCAACAAGAATTGAACCACTATAAAATTGATTTTGCTTCAGTCAGTGACATTGGTTAAAATTTATGTCCAAGTTTATATCTCTTTTATTTGATGACAGGCCCATAAGACCTGTATGCAAATGAGTCAAAGTAAGGAGGTAGTTTTCCATCTGGAGTTAAATTATCAAAAAATGGATTAATTTTACACTTCACTGACTTGATTCAATCCTAACTTGTATAGAACATAATATAGTGGCCCCCCTAGTTCAAGAACACTCTACCTGCAGAGAAACAGTGGTCTTTATGGGGAGAGATTTACAACAAAATTATTAATCGAAGATGTATTCTGGTGAAGGATCATTCCTCTGACAATGATTTTGAAGTTACTATAGTACACCAAACGAATTTTGCCACAACATTAGTGTACCTGTATCAAAAGTTTTACAGTTCAATATATCATATTATATATCATTGGAATTCTATTTTTTTGCCACAGCTGAAGCTGTAGCTAAAAATTTATTTTAACTAAAAATAAAAAATTTCCCCATAGGGTGTAATGTTAATTTTTTCAACTGGGAAATTTGCTTCATTTTGATGGTGCAATTAACCAATGGTCTCAGGTAACAAGACATGATAAAAAATTATATTTTTTGTGGTTTTATGACAGATAAAAGATGAAATTTTAGGAATAAATTTGAATTATATTCTGGTTGTAACAATGAAGCAGAATATTGATCTATGAAAACATGCAATTTTTAGACATTTATCTCAATGTCAAAAATTTAACATAGAGGGGTAATGGGAAATTTTATGTGCTGAGGAAAACTAAAATTTTAACTGCTGGAGGAAATAGCGGCAAAAAATTAGAACACCAACGATATATAACTCGATATACTTCATGGTTGGACTTTCGATTTATTTTGAATTGAGTCGTGGCAAATTTTGTTTGGTGTACATTATTTACATGTCCTTCAGCTGACTAAAATGGCTTGGCGAAAGTCTTTGCAGTTCTTGATCATTGATAATGGTATACTCTCCAAAGTAAAGCACTGTTATGAGTCATGAGTTAAGGATTATATGTCCCCATTAGAGTCTAGGGTTAAACATGTGGAATAATTACTGAAATTCAAAAATATAATTTTTATATAATTATGTATGCACTCCCATCACTTATCTTTATCATATACATCTTTCCTGGTAGTAGTTAAACAAAATCAATGTACATTTTTGTAAACATTGAAAAATTGAATGCTAATAGGGGTATATAATCATTAAAAAAGGATTTTAACTTGTAATACTTTGAAGTTTATTTTTTTTAACTTTTATATTGTTTGTATCTATTTAACATATTGAAAGATACCAAAATTGTAGAAATATATGTGATTTTGTGTGAATGAATATTTTGTATATGAACTATTGACCCTCACAGAATATTATTTTCCACGTACAAGCTGATGCAAAATAACTTTTTCTCAGGACAACATTCACCAATATAAATAAAATAACCCTATAAAATAGTATATTGAAAGTAAGCTTAACTATTTATCTGCTCTTTCAGTGATATTGAACTAAAATATATTAAATTGTTTTCCAGGGAGAAAATCCAGTCTACAAACCAGCAACCTCCACATACAAAAATCCTACATATGCTGGGAAGTAAACAAGATGAGAAATATTAACAGCAGAAAGAAATGAAAGTTGACGTACATTTACGAGTTGTGAAAATATCTGTGATTATTGGACAATTTGAAAGACTTGTACCATCAAACTTGCTTTAAGAGGTCACTTTTGGGAAGAAGCAGAAGTAACCTTTTATGACAAGTCGCCTCTGAAATAAAGTTCATTAATGATACAGTCTTAACAAATAGGGAATAGAAAAGGTGGCCTTTTAAATCAAGTGGCTGTCTAATGAAGGTGACTGCAGGTTTGACTAAAATTGAATGTAACATACATCATGATGAAGGATTTTAAAGTGCTTTGAGATTACTATGCAAATATCAGCATTAAAATGTTTAACATGTGTCCTTCAATGTAAAAATTTAATTTAAGATACTCAGGCCTTTTAAAGTAAGTTGTTAGATAAAAATTTGCCTGAGACTTACATGTATTTGAACAGTATGAATTTTTTCAAGTTATTATGATAATATAATATATATTTTTTTATAATAATCACTGTAAAATGCATGATATAAGAACTCTAGTAACACAAGACTCCAGGGAATGTTTTACTGAAAAGTCACAAGACTTATGATAACTTGCTAGCCTTAAATTACCCTTTAAGATAGACCACTCGTAACATTTACAACCTTTTCTGAAATGTTAACTAGCACCATAAAAAAAAATAATTCTAAATTACCATGGCAACAAGCATTCAGACAGGACTTATTTTATTTGAATCCAGAATCTTATTTTGTGTTTATATTCAATTTAAAGGTTACAATTTTTTTTTCATGTACTTTGACCTCCAGTTTTGTCAACTCCAACTTTCTTGTTTGTTGATAAAAATCATATCTGAGATTGTAGACACTTGTCAGATTTTAGACAGGATTTGTGAGTTTTTGTTAGCCTTACGACTTTTTGTGAAACATTTGCCAGAACTATACCAGTATAACCAATCTAGTCTTCCATTACATAGAAAAGTGCTTTCATAACTGTAGTTTTTACTTGTAGCTTAAAAATGATGGACTGTAGATTTATCCTAAAAATTAGAAAAGCACTAACAATGTCTTCACTTGAGTACAAAGATGTCATTGTAATTATCAGTACAAGTGAATCTCCCACCTTTTTTGTTCATTTTGTGTGACTTATATACTCTATTGGCAAATCTAAACATGAAAATGAAGTTTGGAATGCATTTCAAATTTTACTCGGTCATATTGTGGGAAAATGGAAAAATATTCTTACATATTTCAGGGATGTGATTTTTCCTTGGATTTGTTGATTTCTGCAGGTCAATTCCTGTCTAAATTGGATTCTGTATGTTATATATACTTACGCCAGTGAATTTTGGTAAATTTCGCAGATTTTGAAATGTCCAAATCACATTCTTGATATTTATAAAGGGATTTTTTCCCCAAAGTAACCTCATGCAATGAGTTAAAACATTTGATAAAACCTAATGCAAATTTTAAGCAATTAGCATTTATTGTATTTTTCTTGTATATGCTTAAACTTTAAGGATTTTCTTTTTCAACTTTCTAACATACTTTGTGATTAGTGCCTTTTCAGTTTGTATACCTCATTAAATGTGACGTAGAAGCAGGGATGTGATTCTCCCACAGATTTCCTCGGGTTGAATAATGTCCAAAATCTTTTCCATATGTTATTATATTTACTTCCACCAGGGAATTTCTGGAAAATTTCAGGAGTCATCAAATATCCAAATCACATCCCTGGAAAATTCAATAATTAGAATGTGCCATTATGTGAAGTTTGTTGTAAATATATGCTTTTAATAGCTGCTATTTTATAGTTGTTGTAATTTGACCTTGTAAAAATATAGATTATTACGGTAATTTAAAATTATTCTAGAAGACAAAAAGGTCCCTTTTTGATGCTTTAGTTTCTTTTTTAGAACTTGTTAACAATAAATAAAATCATAATTTCAGTATTACAGTTGGTTCCAAAATGATATTCCTAAACTGTTTAATAAATCCTAGGTGCATGTTGCCAGGTTTACATTTGTAGATTTTGTCAATTTTTTCCATGCACCACACTAATATGATAAGGAACAATCACTTGGTTTAAAAATAAGTACATGATATTGATGTGTCATTTAGCCATCCAACATCAACACTTAAAATCTTAATCCAGTGAATGTTCTTGCATATATATGTGGAGAAGATAATTTCAGAATAAGAAAAGGAATCAACAGATATTCGTGATTTTTTTTCAGCATAGAATAAGAAATAGGAAACATAGAAAGAGAAACAATAACATATATTTCAACTAAACATGACGAGTTTTAAAACATGGGGTTTTTATGATTCATGTAACATATTCAGCCTATTTATTCTTGATTACATGTGCCGGTTATAGAGGAACTCAACAAATATAAGAGGATTTTATTAAGACTCGTCAAGTCAACTCTAGTCTTCAGAGTGTTATTGATATTTAAGAAAGAATTAATTTGTATTGTACATTATGATTATTACTATAGAATTATTGATGACACTTTATGTCAGTTTTTAGATGATTTTTGTGGGAAAACATTGTTTTTAAAAATTTGTCATTTTTCATATTAACTACCTTAATCAGTTTAGCAACACATGACTTTTTTACTATTAAATTGACACTAATATGAAAAATATTTAATACCTGTTACTAATTACTGACACTTACTATATATGTATATCTGACAAGGGGAGGGACATTAGGGTACCTTTTTATTCCATAAATACCCCAAAAACGGTAAGGCACTTGAAAAATGATGTAACAATCCTGTGTTCAATTTTGTTCATTTTGGCATTTATAAACATTGATTTTGGCATTTACTGGAAATTTTCAAATAGATTTTAATTTGGATTTGCAGTGTTTTTATCCCTATCTACCTGATGAAGATAAAGGAAAAAAGCACTGTGTATGTAGAAAGAATTTAATAAATTTGTAAAAATTCTAAATAAGGGATGGGTTGCTTTCTTTCTAGCAGTTATTCATTATTATTTTTCTAATTGAAGAATTTTATAAAATTCCATGGAATAAGTTGAGAAGATTTTTAGTAGAAATTTTAAAGTGTCTTCCCTTGAGGCTGTGTTTCTTTTATTGAAGAATCCCATGATTACAACTACGCCATAACAAAATATAATTTTCATGTAATTCTTAAAACATATAGTGAAATAGTTGCATGCTATATAGACTGACAAGCTGTTTCATACATTTGAACAAATTATGTATTAAAGCTTATTATTGTATTCTATTGTGTTTTACTATATGTATAAATGATATGCATGTATTGATATTATTGTTGCCTTAAAGGTTGTTTAGATCTATTTTGTATTTATTTTATACGTCAGTTTGTCATTTTATTGTCATTAGTTCTATGGCTTAGTGTTTTGCACCTCATCTAAAGGCTTTTTGTATTGAATATAATTAATTTTATCAGTTTCACTAGGCAAATAGAAGGACAGGCAGTTTATAATATTTAAAGCATTATACAGCTTTTAGTCATCGGAAGTTAGTTGTAATTAAAAAGGTTTTATTTTTCACTGAAAATCCCACCAGATATTCTAAGCCTGAAACATTTGTTTAAATCAAACCATTTGAAATGGTTGTAGGTTTTTTATACTATTTTTGCATTTTCAAGCTGGATTTTGTAGCCAAAAATTCAATTTCCATTTGTGACAGAAGAATGTATATTGAATATTTCAAAATGTTGTGGGGGCTAACCCAGATTTCTGTTGTGTGAATAGAGATAAAAACTTTCCAATTAACATTACTGATCACTGGCTTCACATGACCAGCAATAGAATGGCCATATTTAAAGGTTTTTCATTTTAGACCAAAGTGGTTATTTTTTAAGGAATAAAGTGTTTTGGGTTTTTTTTTATTAAATTATAATATTGACTAAACCTTTTGCTTTATTATCAAAAACATTACAGTCCACTTAACAGATTCTGTGCAATTTTTCAGTATGCCCATTCTTCTGTAGATGAATTATTATTATTACCTCAGAAGTTGTCCAATTTTGTATTCAATTGCATACACTAAATAGATTTATAGTCAATCGTAAATACAAATAACAGCTTTCAGTTCATGCTTCAAACAATCATGTTTTATTGAATAAAAATTTATATACAGTATTATGTTTTTATTGTATATACATATTTCCTGAATCAGAAGAAACCAGAGAAATAATAATACACTGTGTGGAAAATATAGGCCTAAGGGAAAAAAGGCTGTCAGCATGCTTAGACAAAGATCATAGGTAATGAGAAATAAAAGAATTACCATTCCTACATTAACTTCATTCAACGAAGAACTACTAAATGAAGCCTGGGGGAGGGGGGGGGGGGTAATAGCTCTTATATCATGTGCTTTGTATTTGTCTAAAGTATCATCACTGGAAGATTAATAAGCAAGAATAACGGCTTGACAAATCAAATTAGAAAAAGTCTAACAGAAATGCTATAAACTCCCTTTTTAATAGGGATAAATAGTCTATAGTCTCAACCGCCTCTGTGGTGTAATGGTTAGCGTGCTTGCCTCGAGTGCGTAAGGTCATGGGTTCGATCCCTGGCCGGGTCAAACCAAAGACTTTAAAATTGGTATTTGCTGCTTCTCCGCTAAGCACGCAGCATTAAGGAGTAAGAGCAAAGACTGGTCTGCCCAGAGTCAGAATAATGTGTCTGGGTAAAATGGCATGTTTTCCTGCAGACTGTTGATTTCGTGAGCTAGCAAGTTAAAAAACCGGCTCAGCGTGTCGGTCTAGTACAAAGCAGGGTTCATCATCATCATTCATTAATATGCTGTCGTCCTGAATATGTATGAAATACTTGCCACTGGACGTTAAGCAACAATCAATCAATCAATCTTCTTCTCTGAAACCACTGCACAGATTTCAACACATCTAGGCAGAAATGTTAAGTAGGTGGTCCTTTACCAGATCTGTGAAATTGGTGCTGATCGGAAATTCAACATGGCGGCCAGGGCCAATTATGCATTCTAATTGGTACAAATTTCAAACATTTTCTTGTCAGAAACTACAAAGTGGATTGAATTGTTACTTTGCAGAAATGATTGCTAGATGGTCCTGTACTTAACTTTTGAATCGTTCGCCGATCGGAAATAAAAAATGGCCACCATGAGGAAACTTAGTTTAACATTTGACCCTATGTGAATTTCTATTCTTCATTTTCTTTTCAGAAATTAGTATTGGACTACTATTATGTTGAAAACAAGAAGACAATTATCAAGCAATGTGTTAAATCTTTGTTCATGATAAATTTGATTCGGCAACTCTAAGCCAGGTGAGCGATCACAAGGTCCTGGGAGCCTCTGGTTACACGATTATTATTATTATTATGTTTATCAGAAAAAAACACACCCCTTAAGTGTTCACGGTTTCACAGCCTTTTAAAAAAAATGTTTTTATTGATTGTAAGTTTATATATTTGTTGATCAAAAAATAGTTTATATTAAGGTTTTCATTTATTGTAGAACCATCAAAAAGAGTTTAAGACAGTACAGAAGAGACAAGAGGAAGAACTTGATAAAGTGATATGTGATGTAGAAATGGAACATAGAAAACTATTGGAAGAAAAAGACAAGAAAATAAATCAGGTACAGAAAGAAAAGGACAAAGAAATACATCAGTTACATCAACAAATAATAGTTATTACAGAAGAAAATAAACATTTAAAGAATCATAAAACGAAAGTGTGTGTGGTTATGTGATATTTATATTGCAAGTGTTTAAAGATTTTTCTTGTGGATTATTGATGATCTTCTTTACGAGAACAGGAATATCTATCGAGATCAAGTAAATATGACCAATGATAATTTGTTTATTGCTGGATTGACATGTAACGTCAGTGATGTCATCCTACTTAAGATGCCAAAGAATGATCAATGATAATGTTTTCACATCAGCATATTAGCTGATAAAAGAATTTTCAAGCCAGTAAGACCAAAGAAAAAAAAACAGCATAAACCAGCAATAATTATAGATTATTACATGCCCCTTTCCATATCAACCCAGGTATAAAATCCTGAGACTCCAATATCAGCCCGAGGGTTTTGGCCTGAGGGACAATATTGGTCGAGGGATGGTACCAGGGTAGATATGGAAAGGGACATGTAGTGATCTATTTCTCATATATTTTGTCCACAATAGGTATTTATTTTCTGTCTTCAAACAAAGCAATTCTATCATGCATACATTTTAAAATTAAAAATACATTTTAAAACTGCTAATATTAATCATTGTGGGGCACTACAGCTGGAAACAACAATAAACATGACATGATTTCTGACAACATGGTAGGGCTGACATGGTAACACCCTTATCAGCCTCCATATCAGCCCAGGGTTGGGCAGTTTTGGCAGAACTTTTGGAGTCCCAATTTATGAATTTTTTATGTAAAAATGTGTCCCTGAACTGTTTCATATATAAAGATCCAATTCAAGGACCACTCATTAAAAGTAATATTTTAAAACTCCAGTTTCCATTGAAATAGATATAACAAATTGATATGAACCTTGTTTCTCTATTGGTAATGCTAATCTTTGACTAAACACAAGTGAACAAGCTGTGACCATCTTTGCAAAAGATTGAGACACTTATAAACTTCTCAGCTATGTTAATACTAGTTAAAATTACATGCTTTATTCTTTGCAAAGCTTGAAGGCTTAACATTTTACTATTGACCATAGAAATTCAATATTAAAATTCAAATACTGAATTACATTATCCATAGATAATCATATTTTCTACATTATCAATTGATAATCATATTTTCTACATTATCCATTGATAATCATATTTTCTACATTGATAATCATATTTTCTACATTATCCATTGATAATCATATTTTCTACAATCAAGATGGTTACAATTCAAATTTTGAGCCTTGGCAAGAAATTTAAATGTTTACCTATTGTGATTGTAAAAGATTATCAATGTATACTAATATAAGCTTTTTTAAAATTCTTTAACATGTTTTAATATGGTTTGAAAACTTCAGCTTAATTGTGAGATCATTAGTCATAGTCTGCTAAACTGCACTTTGGGCTGATAAGTGTTGCACACAGGTTAATTATCAATTTTTTGAAACCTGTTCATAACCTTGAAAACTGCACTTTTGATCAGAAAAATTTATATTCAAAACTTAGTGGGTTAAAGATTCACAGATGTTTTAATGTGAAGAAACAGTAGTTTTAATTAGCTCACCTAGCCTGGACTAAAAGGCCAGGTGAGCTATTCTCATCACTTGGCGTCCGTCGTCTGTCTGTCTGTCAACATTTTATATTTTGAACTTGTTCTAGAGAACCACTGAATGGATTGAAACCAAACATGGCATGAATGTTCCTTACAAGGTGCTGAACAAACATTCTTACTTTGGTGCCGATCAGTCATCCAACATGGCCGCCAGCAGTGAACTTAGTTTAACTAAGAACCCTATGGGAAATTCATACATAAATCTACTTCTAGAGAACGGCTGAATGGATTGAAACCAAACATGGCTGGAATGTTCCTTACAAGGTACTGACCAAATGTTCTTACTTTGGTGCCGATCAGTCATCCAACATGGCCGCCAGCGGGGAACTTAGTTTAACATAGGACCCTATGGGAAATTCATACAAAAATCTTCTTC
>JAULBM010047148.1:0-10632 GCA_032357055.1 Geukensia granosissima | reverse complement strand
TCGGCTCGGGAAATTTTTCTTCCCGCGACTGGTATTTTTTCGCAAATACCCCTCCCTGTCATGATATATCTGTTTAAGATAACAGTTTAACTCAGAATTAGTTTTATAATAAAGTTATAGTCAAGGTTCTGTATGATTCAGGGTAGAGGTATGGGTAAAAACTAGGGCTAAGGTAAGGGTTAAGTCACAGCTTACCTTTTTGGAAGTTGAATCAGCTGCATCTCATTGAACTGTTATGCATTAAGTATAGCTAAATAAGAAACAGGAAAATCAAATTTTAATATTTGTGTTTGTGTCCTTGTCTGGCCTTGTGATATGTCATTTAAAACTAATGGAACATTTTTTCTTTTCCTTTGTATTTTTATTTTGTTCTTGTTGGTTTAGTTTTCAGGAACAATCTTCCTCTCAGATCTGAACTTAGGATATGATTTTTTTGTTATCAAATTGCAGTTTGATAAGCTAAAATGTATATTACTACATTTACATTAACAAGGATGTCTTTTTTTATGACTAAACTGTATATATTAAGATAGATAAACAAAAAGAATTATCTGTAGTACTTATTTATTTTATGTATGTTACTAATAAATGTACCATTTAAGTTATTTACAATCTTCATTTAATTAAATTTGTCATAAGTGTAGTGCCAGTATTGATCAAGTAGGTTGTCAAAAGCTACCTCTATTAAAATTTGATGGGTGGTTGGTTATATTGAAACAATTTTGTCAAACAATTAAGGAAAATAAGCAATTAAAATTTTATGCATGGTGGGGTTAAATAAAAAGTGGCTTTCAACACCCACCTACCAACATCATTATTTCTGGTACTTATTTATGTAAATAATAACAACCTTGGTATCAAATCAATTGTTCTCTCATATAATATAGGTTTGTTACTGTAAGAATATTGTCCCAAGTAAAATATACTGCACAAGGACTCTAATTTACTTTCTACAAGAGACTATATACATGCAATATTATTCCTATTATCATATAGCACAGCTTTGATATTCAATAAAATTGTAGTTATATTAATATCATCACTGGTTTCTAAACATAAATGCACAAGTGTAATATTGCTAGATATTGCATGTATAATTTTGTTTAAATTATATGTAAAATTTGTAGAAATATTTTACAAGTCTTTTAAGACACAGCAGTATGCTCATTTAATGTTTCCTCTTCATAATTATTTTTCCATTAAGAATGGGATATTAATTAACTTCTGCTCAACATTCATTTGCTCTGAGAAGACAAATTTTGTGGAGAAAACCAGCTTAGGTCACCTGACCTAATTTGGAAAGCTGTATCTATTTGATACCTCATTTATACATTGTCTTATTATTTCTATAATATCTGATAATTTGCTCAATTATATATTAACATGCTAGAATACTTAATAATGAATTGGCAATAAATGCACTTCCAATATATTTTATTTACAAATTCCCTTTGTGCACAGAAGAGATAAGACTTAAATTCAAAGATTTTCAAATGACAACATGACAAAACACTGTTTTAAATCTATCAAACAGAAGATTCATATGTAAATCTCAGCCTTTGATTTTTCATAAGTCATTTTATGAAGCACCATTAAGTAATTGAAATATATCAGGAATTTACCCCCCAAAATATAAAAAAAAACACAAAATCAGATTTGGATTGAAACTAAAGATTGAAAAAAAAATTTGAAAATCAAAAATAAATAAAACAACAATTTATTCTTTTCAAAATTATCTTTGGTTCTTTTAGGTGCCCAAGGTGCATAAAAAATTTAAATATTGGCCACTTATTACAATTGGTAAAATTCGGAATTCTATCAAGTTTATTTTTTTTATTTAGATCAGACAGAAATGACAAATTGTAGCATCTATCCCCTATATTAAATGTCTCACAATTAAAAAAATGCTGCTTTTCTCAACGATTTATCTGTTAAACTTTGTAATACTGGGTGTTGTATGGAGGGGTTTAAGAATTTTAGAGGAAGTTAAGGTGAAGGGACCCTAATAGTGGCTTGGACACTCAATATGAGTAAAATGGTATGTGTTGCATTGAATTTCAGCATTCTAGTGGTTTAAAATCAGTTGTACAACTTAAAAACTATTGTTTCATATCCCAATAAAGCATAAAATCCAAGACATCATGTGCTTCTTTGACAATGTTGTTGGTTGAACTATATATTCAAAACACATTAATTTGACCAACTTATATTAACTATATCCTATAATTTTATGCATTTTGGTTTAATGAATTGTTAGAAATGTTATTATAAGAATTCAATGTTTATATGTGGGTTTCAATGAGCTATAAATGCATTGTTTCCACACTTCGTACAAAATGTGCTATGGTCAGCCCATTTATACACCAAATTAAACCATAAAATTAAGCATTAAATTCTTTAGTATATTTTTATCTTCGTTAGCTGTCACATTTTTAAATATTCTTTTTAATTCTTTAAAAATTGAAAAGTATGTTAGATGAAATCATCATAAATATTTTAAGCTATCTAAAATGAAAATAATTTTGACAGGTATGACAGAAGCATGGATATTGGGTAAGCTTCTTTCTCCCAATGACAATACAATGAATAATAGCATACAAAAAAACTGATCATTATAATATTATTCTAAAATAATACATTGATTGCAATTATTAAGAACATAAAATTTATATAAAAGGTGTCAACATCGAATAAATCTCTGTAAATAATAAATGATTATTAAAACAAACAGTCATGACAGTTCTGATAAGTTAAATGTACAATCCACATGAACTATTTTTCAGTCAAAAACAAATATTCATGCCACAAAACTTGCAACAACTCACTCATTAAAAGTATCACAAATGGTTTAATAAAACATTATGCATAAACCGTAGTTGGTCCCCTTGCTGAGACTGAGAATCAGAAATACATCAGTCAACAATTTAACTCAGTTATACCTAATAAACTGCACTTGCATGAAACATAATTCCAACACCAAAATAGGTTACCTGCAAACTTATCACAGTTGTGAGAAAGATAAACTGTTTCTACCTATATGAAACAAGAAGTGCTAAAGAGCTTAATATTTATAATGATAAAACATTGTTGACAACTGCCTTCAATTTAATAAAACATCTCAGTTTGAAGAATTCCTCAACCTTTACCTCAACTCCAAAACTGACCAATCAGATAACAGAATTTCAAATGTTTGAGAAAAAACTCAAATATTGAGAAAAATGTCAATTTGAGATGTTTTATGAAACTGAAGCCAAAACAGTCAAGATGAAATGTTCTTTCTACAGGAATTCTTACAAGAGTGGCATTTTTGTAAGTTGTATTCACACTGCTTTGTAAAAGTTAGGAGAAACTGTAAGCAAAACTTACTTAATTCTGTAATGTTTAGCAATGACAAAGTCTAAAGGAATAAAATAAAATCATTGGACCAAAATACTAGGTGTCCAAAGCAATAGATAAAAGTGATAACATAAAGTTGACAACTGCCTTCAGTTTGAATAAAACATCTCAGTTTGAAGAATTCCTCAACCTTTATCTCAACTCCAACATTGACCAATCAGATAACAGATTTTTATTTGAGGAAAACTCAAGGATTGAGAAAAATGTCATTTGAGATGTTTTACAAAACTGAAGCCAGAACAGTCAAAATGACATGTTCTTTCTACAGGAATTCTTACACGAGTGGCATTTTTATAAGTTCTATTCACATTGCTGTATTAAAATTAGGAAAACTGTAAGCAAAACTTACTAAATTCTGCAATGTTTAGCAATGACAAAGTCTAAAGTAATAAAATAAAAAATCATTGGACCAAAATACTAGGTGCCAAATGCAATTGATAATAAAGATTTCATTTAAAAATTTTTCTCAGTTGATAAGAAGTTGTAACTATAAATGAGTATATCAATGGTAAAGTCAATGTTCTGTTTTTGAAACCACAAAATAGTGTTCAAAACATATATCAAAATTAGAGATGTACAACAGCATTATAAAATAGGAAAATGGAAAATATTCATTGAAATTGACTATGAGGTTTATATGGAGCTGCTCCCTCAAAATGGTTACCTCTTCAGTGAAGAAATGGCATAATCCATGTTATGCTATGAAAATCTCTCAATTATCATCCCAAACAATAATCAACAGAAGTACATAAATAAAGATTTTTTGAAAGTTTTACTGAAGTTGACACTTTGTACAGGAGTTGCCACCTGAAATGGATAGGTTCTGTGTAAACCAATTGCAATGTTTGTGTTGCAATTGGAAACTTATATACTGTTCAGAACAAATAAATGAATACAAGCTTAACAATCCCATTGGGTAATAAACATTATCTGAAATATAGTTACTGATGTAAGAGTAAATGCTGGAGATGGAACCAGAGTAGAACAGACAGAGAACATGTCATGATGATCTCTTTACTTTCCATAAAGAAGGCGTATTCCAGTTATTTCCTCACTAGAAGCCATCGCACACGATGTTTTAGCAATAAAGTTACAAAATAAGACAAGGATCTTCAAAAGAAAATATGTCCCATGTTTGCAATTCTGAAGTTATAAAAAGTTCTTGAAAAGAAAATAGTCCCATATTTGCAATTCTGAAGTTATAAAAAAAATAACAATGTGAAATGTAGATGATTAAGACAAAAAATATAAAGACTAAGGACACAAAGTGATGGCAACAGTTCACCTTGACCCTCTCTGTCAGACAAGTTCAAAGTATATTACATTCTCAAAAATTTCTTTAACAATAACAAACAATTTAACAAATACATTTTTCATTATAAACAAAGTTATTTTCATTTTAAGAGAAAATATGTCTACTTATATTGTAAAGGTGAAACATTTTGTCTTTCAAATTATTAACAAGAAGACTAATTATTTATGGTTTTATTTTCTATTTTCTACGAAATCTAACTGATTTGAAAAAAAAACTGCTTAAAATTAAGAATAAACTCCTTCATATCAATAACATATTCTTCACAACATAGCAGAAATCATTCATATGATAGTTGGCAAACATGACAATGAAAACATCCTCACTAAATCAAAATATTACACTGTAACCTGTCTAATCCCCATGAACTTGTATACTGAACAATAACAGTAGTGTTTGGTTTAAACAGGTTTTACTGTACATAGCATGTAACATTAAAATTAAACAAATTAAATATTTTTATATTATGTGAAATGCTAATATAAAATACATTAAATAAATCACTGATTCAAAAAATAACTTAACATTGGCACAATAAGTCAAGAAACATTCTGACATATTATTTATTAATGTGGCTTAGAAACATATTGAATAACCAATCTTCTTTGTTATTTATCATAGTCATAGGTGAAATCTGTTGTTTTCTTACACTGGAAGGTATGGTGAAAAACCTTGAATAGTTAAAATTGAATCTGATGATCTTCAAAAACTGTAATCAAGGCAAAAGTGGAAATTTTTTCACTTATGCATATTATTTTGTTGCCTCTCCATTACTCCATGTATATATCTTCTGTAGGGTGGGTAAATGCCATATATTCCTGGTAAAATCTTTTAAAAGCTTGTCTGAAAAGAAGCAAAAAATTTATTATTACTTCCCAAGAATGTAAAAAAGTTTATAATTAGCATAGTAATGTGAAAATGAAAAGATATGGGGTTCCAACCATAAGAAAAACAAATGAAATTTACAAATCTGGAGGTCTCCACAAGGCCTTCATCAAGAGAAGAATACCACTCTGATCGCCTAGAAGTCTGTTTTAGCAGTAACAATATAAAAATGAAGGAATATGTCTAATTACCAACTGAGTTGCTTTACACATGCAGCAAAATACAAACACAGCACATTGATATAAGAAGGTGAACAAATAAGACCACAACAAAATGCTAAAGCTCTTAAGAGCATGTAATGCTCCCCTGATACCACATTGCTAACTACATGATAAATCTGATTGACATGAAAATAGAACTTTCAAACAGTTCATCAAAGCATGTTTAACAAATAAATTCATGTCAATTGACCTGGCAGTTTCAAAGAAGGGATTTGAACAATTCCCAAAGGGTAGGGTCCATAGTGGCAGTCATTATGCATGTCTTATAAAATTCAACTGTCAAGGACAACAAATCATTTCAATTTGACCCTTCATACAATATGAACATCAAACAAATTTCCTGTTGAAATTTAATGAACATTGAACATGAAAAACATAACTTTTGTTGAGGACAATCTTTTGATCATTCACAAAACAAATCTTTCAGTTGAAAGATGAGAAGACATTTCAGATGAGAAGACATTTGAACAAATTTTTCATAGGTACCTTAATGAATTCAAATAACACTATGGGGGCCACCTTGAAGTTCCTATTAAGAGGAAAAAAACCTAACTTTTGAACAAGGTGGTCCAAGAATCATTCACACATCAGATCATTTCAACTTGCTTCACAGTTTCAGATGAGAAGAAATGGGAATAAATTTGCATAAGAGTCCAAGGTTGAATTTTATCCAGCTTTTTTAGTATCTTGAATGTCTGATCAGTACCAAAACATATCTCTTGTAGAGAACAACCTAAGGTTCATTTTCACATTAAAACAATTAAAGCAGCTCTGTTGTTTCCAACAAAAACACCTTTAATGTTTAAGTCAATCAGAATGCATTATCTGCCCCTGATGGTATAGGTTATAATCATAACTTTTGTAGCAATTGTAACAATTCCACGAATATTTCCTGTTCAGTTTATTCCAAAGATTTCAAAGGAAAAGATAAAAATGTAACTCTGGACAGATTAATAATTTTCCAAAATCTGCAAAAATATTTTAATCCCCCCAAAAAGAGTAAAAAATAGAGAAAATCTGATGACATATTACTGAAAGCTTTCTCTGACACAAATCCTATGAGAACGTAAAACTGTTAAAAAAATAAAATTTTCCCATTCCCTGCAAAATTTCCTATTTCAGTCCTTTTATCCTTTCATATAAAAAATGGTAAATACAAAATAAAAGTGAAGGGGCAAGTGTTTTTGTTATTTCCAAAAGTTAGTTATTCAACAAACACAACCAGATACATATGACAAATACAAATTTAAAAATTCCCTATGTCCTCTGATTTTTTTGTGGTTGGAAAGGAGTTTTTCACTACCCAAACCTTTTATTTCAAAAATTATACAGTTTGAAAAAAAGGTAATTTTTGCTGCATGTCTCACTAGGAATCATTTAAAACATAAAAATCCCATTAAATTTAGATAAAAAGTAAAAAGTTTGAGAAATAGGGTATCACCTTATTTTCCATACCATACAACATATAAACAGCATCACATTTAGTTTGCTTTCTGATGGAGAACAAAAAGAAGAAAATCAAAGAGAATAGAAAGAAAGAAATCTCATTGAAAACCTCATTTATCAATACTTAATACATACCCTAGAGCATCATTGACAGGTCTTGTTGACTTTTCACCCAGAAATACATGACATGCAAATCTGTACAGCTTAGGATGCTTGGTTATAAAAGCAAAATATCTATAAAAAAAAATGAAAACAAAATGCATTATAGTTGTTTTTTCTTAACAGATGAATTGTAATGCCTTTAAAAAAGTGCAATGATTTCACATCATTTTTGAATAGTTTCTAATAATTAGAAATACAATTAATCTGTACTCATAAAGCAGTGAAATACTTTTGGGTGAATATTTTTGTCTTGCCTTTTAACTGTAGAAAATTTCTTGTACTTTAATCTCTGTTGATTGTAACTGGTTTTCTCTGTCTTTCTTTATTTTTCTCAAGCAATGATTTTTTTGTTTCTAAAGATCAAAGTCATACTTGATTTTTTCTCCAGTCAGTTTCTAATGTACAAACAATTTATAGATGACATATACCTGTCTCATCAATAGTATATACCTACATCAAAAGACTGGCCTTAATTTTAAGTAGCCATGCAAGATTACAGCCTTGCTAAGAGTGACTTTACTACAATGTACCGGTAAATCAGTTGATTCAAATGGGGTACTGTTGGTCTGAGTCCCTGAGAATGTCACTCGCCAATGTCAATATGAAACTTACTGATGACAAAAACATGTCTAGACTGGTATATTTATACAGTACTATCTTCTTACAGATTTTATCCCATTCTGGTAATATTTAAATACAATATAAAGAGTAAACTTCTCAAAAACCTGGACTTAGCCAGATTTCATATCATTTTGTAGAATTTTGTAATTTCTCTCACTTAAGTATCAAAATGTGACTAAATCTCATATGGCACTTACAAAAAACACAGTAATTTATTTATCCTTATTCATGACTTACTTGTCTTTTCTAGGGTGACATCCACAGAATGATATATTCTTTAAAGCAAAGAAATGAGTAAAATCTGTTTCTTCATGCTGAAAAATAAATCACATGAATATAATTTTTACTTGAAATTCAAAAAGGACAATACACATCTGCTTTTTCATTTATTTTTAACAGAAGTTTTTCAAATTTTCAACCTGTGCAATATATTTCAGACATGGATCCAAATTCCAGAAACCTTTGTATTTGCAAGCCACATCTCAGTCTTATTGTCCGATAGATAAAATGTCCAAATGGACAAAAAAAAATTGTGAAATATGATTTTATATTCATGGTTTTCTTTCTAACAGTTTGTGGCCATTTTTGTGCAGGATTTAAATGCCAATTTATTATTTCTTTCATTATAATGATATAAATTTTTTTTTACCTTGTGTTCCTGTTACAGGTAACTGTGGTAGATTCAGAGGTATTCAAACTGTATGATTTTCCTTCAATTTGTGGAGAAAACGCCCCAAAATAATGATTTTCATTAAAACAGTAGAGAAATGACCAAAATATTATTTTTCTTTAAATTATGGAGAGAAAGCTAAAAATTTATTGCCTCGCTCCACTCATACACTTTATGTCCTTATGTCCACACTTACTCCACCTATAAACATGTGGACACAATAATTTTCTAATCAAGCTATATCAGCAAGTAATACCGCAAATAATCAATAAGCACACCCAATATTGTTCAACTACCACTTATAGTAAATGAGAAATAGACCTTAGCATGAAAACTTGACCCTGAAATTGAGATCAAGGACAAAAGACGTGTGACAGACTGACATGTACTCCTAATAATCAATAAGCACACCAAATATTGTTGACCTTCCTTTAATAGTAAATGAGAAATAGACCTAAGCATAAAAACTGGACCCTAGTCAATGGACCGTGAAATTGAGGTCAAGGACAAAAGACATGTGGCAGACTGACATATACTCCTAATAATCAATAAGCACACCCAATATTGTTGACCTACCACTAATAGTAAATGAGAAATAGACCTAAGCATGAAAACTTGACCCTAGTCAATGGACCATGAAATTGAGGTCAAGGACAAAAGACATGTGGCAGACTGACATTTACTCCTAATAATCAATAAGCACACCAATATTGTTGAACTACCATTAATAGCAAATGAGAAAAAGACCTAAGCATGAAAACTTTATCCTAGTCAATGGACCATGAAAGTGAGGTCAAGTACAAAAGAAATGTGGCAGACTGACGTGTACTCCTGATAATCAATAAGCACACCCAATATTGTTGAACTACCATATGAATAATCAACAATTTCATAACACGATTTATATCTACACCAAATCTGGTCCTCCTAGGTTTTCTAGTTGCAAAGATATAGAGGTTTCAAAAAAACTAACGCGTCACCAGAAAGTAACACCTATGTCTCGCTTTCACGACTTTGTTGCAGACGAGACAAAAAACCCTAAATTTAAATTATTTTTAATACCTGCTGGAGCCAACTGTATGACTTTAAATTCTTTCTAGTTTGTAACTGAATAATGTTAATGAAACAATTGTGTTTCAGTAGAGGATAAATCTAAAAATGTTCTCCAATTGGGATGCTTTGTGCAGAAAAAGATATCTACCAGAGGATACTTACTTGAGCTGATCATCCAGTGTTGTGTAATTTTGTTTTGGTAAAACAATTCCTGGACTGACATGAATGGGGACAGGATTTCTAAACTCTAAATATGCTGTGCTGGCCCACCACTCCGATAACTATAATTAAATATTGATAAATTCTTATGGTATTATTATAAATTCCAAAATTAATGAGATAAATAAAACTCGTATTCTTATATCTGCAAACAGGTTTTCTTAAAATTGCATTAATCAATCTTCCATTTTGAGTGAAGTTTCAAAATTGCAATAATAAATGAACAATAATTTCTGAAATTACAGTTATTTCTACTGCAAATCAATGAAGCATTGCAAAATTTTCCATTGGTGCTAACAAAGTCAACTTATTGCTCACAGCATCAAATTACATTGAAATAAAATTGAACTCAGTTCCAGTGACTCCTTGGGGGTCTATTTCAACTGAAGGCTGTTCCAGCAAAACATACATGGGACCCAGGGAAGGCAAAAGAAAAAAAAATATCCACTTGGTTCTTAATCAATGAAAATTGCATCTATGGTCCACTGCTGGACTGTAAAATTTGCCTCTGTCGTTAAGCATATTGAAAATGAAAGGTTTTTACTGGACCTTTATTTGTCTAATATTTCTAACTACATGTATTTAATTAGATTCTATTGGTGCCTATAAAGCTTTAGCTTCTGCCTCTATGGGTGGGTATAAATGAA
>JAULBM010047137.1:0-10633 GCA_032357055.1 Geukensia granosissima | reverse complement strand
GAGGTCGACTTGGCCCGTGTCGATCAATCGGCTGGTCATGCCGAGCCCTACTTGGTTCTAAATGTTTAGTCAGTTTTCAAAACTTTTTTCCTCTTCAGTTGATTTGGCTAGTATCTATCTTATGATATTCTAAAGGTCAGTCTGAAAATCAACGTATTTACTAATCAGTTCTAGAGATTAAAATATTTACTGTTAATGTTATTTTATTATTTCTATTCCTTGTGGAATCTTGTAAAAGCGGTGGCGAGGGTCAATCATGTAGATGTTATTTTGGACGGTTGTTTCGCCGGGCAACCCCAGACACCTTTGTGAAATACTCTATGTGGGTATATTGTTCTTGTATCCCTGGTACTTTCGGGTGCGTAAGAGTGTCTGTATTCTGTGTTTCAATTTTCGTTCTGGAATTTTGAATCATGGCAAATATGACGCTTTTGCAGTTTCTCCACGCGTATACACCCTGGTTGTCGCTCCGAGGCGGGCTGGGAGCAAGAAGATCAATCAATATTAATCACCATGAGTTCTCAAAATCAAAAACAAAATGAAACAAGTTCTAGCCAGTTCAATAAACGAAAAATTTCCGATTTCAGTGATGTTGAGTGCCTTCCAACCAAAATTCTAAATAAAAGTCCTGACAAATTTCCCAAAGTTATTGTTTTAAAAAGTCTGAATGAAGAAAAACCACTTACTAAAATCTCACTGTTTGTTATTCACAAGACTATTCAAAGTGTCGCCGGAGAAATTAAAAAAGGATCAAATTTAAAAAACGGCAGTATTCTCATAGAATGTACTAGACATAAACAGTCTGGAAATCTACTTTCTCTTACAACAGTTTAGATATACCAAATGCAGCTCCACCTCATAGAACACTAAATTATTGGCAGGGAATCATTCGAGACAGAGATCACGACCTTTCCGATATGTTCGAACATGAAATTTATGAAAGCTGAAATCTCAAAACATAACGAAAGTAAAAAGATTTACAAAAAAAAGTGAATGCAAGATAATCCAACTTACCTATTACCTCCTTACGTTTGAATAGCAAACAGCGCCAAGTCACGTCTACCTAGGCCCTTACCGGATTAAAGTTGATATGTACGTCCCGAACCCTACCCGTTGCTTCAAATGTCAAAAGTTTGGACACGGGAAGAGTTCCTGTAGGGGCAAAAGTCAAATGCTCCAGTAAAGGCCATTCCAGCTTTGAAAATGACGGTGAGGTTAAGTGTGCCAACTGCGGATTGAACCACATGGCAAATTCTAGAAACTGTAAAATTTACAAAACAGAAATGCAAATACAGAAACTTAAAACTGAAAAGAACATCTCCTATCAAGAAGACAAAAACAGATATATGCCTTGAATGACTCTACTCCGTCAACATCTAAAACAGATAAAGTAAAAGCTCCACCAACAACTGGAACTTTCGAAAAACAGACACTTTTTACCTGGCCGAACGGATATCAACTTCCAACTGTTTCTGATTTCAGTCCATCCAAAGTCTCATCTCAACAACTACCTCATCAAGCTCCCAGACACCAAGAAATTCTCAATCTTCAACGGTTGCAAAATCTTCGAACACAAAATCGGCAAACAAATCATCAGGACAATCAAACTCATCATCCACAAGAAATGTTAAACCAAATGAAAACTCTCGTTTCAGCTTTGGCTGAGAAAAACAAAATTCGTAATTCGAATAGGAAAGACAGAAAAGTCATAACTGTTTCATAATCAATATGAAGTTTTGTCAGCAGACGATGCTGACAACGGTGAAATGATGGACACTACTTCGAACCATCAAATTATACTTAATTGAACTATCTCTGTTAGTTCAAGCCTTTTTTGTGTTGCATTTTGTTTATAAGAATCTCATGTAAAGGAAACGGATCAAATAAATCTTAAAAACTATACTCTTTATTCTACATATGTAAAAGGGGATGAAAGAGCCGCTGGCTGTTCTTCTATTTTCGTTCGAAATAATGTCATTTATAGTAAAATTAATTTACAAACTGATCTGCAAGCTGTTGCAATTCGTTTATCTCTTAACTTTATGTTATGAATATTTTCCAACTAATGCTGTCCAAGCAGAAGAAATTGAACATGTTGATAGATCAGTTAGCTTCCCCGTTCCTTCTAATGGGCGACTTCAATGCTCATAATCCCATTTGGGGCAGTAACATGCAAAATAATAAAGGAAAAACCATCGAAGATTTATTGATTCAAGAAGGCTTGTGTATTTTTAAAGATGGTTCGGACACATCGGTCCATCCAGATAATGGCTCTTAATCAGTAATCAGCTATGATTAAACTATATGCGAACCTTCCCTTTTGCGGAAACGATCACTTTCCTATTATTAAGGAAAATCTGTTTCCATCCTCTTCAGAAAAACCTGCTCGTTACAAATTGGTAAGGCCAATTGGCCTTTATTCGAAAAACTTTGCGTAGAGGAATTAAAGACTGGAGTGTTTGAAAATATATATGAGCCAGTTTTAAAATATAACGAAACGTTGATCTCAATAGCTGATAGAGCCATTCCCAAAACCTCGGCAAATTATAATTACACAAGCAAACCAAGGTTTGATGACGACTGTGAGGAAGCTAAGAAAAAACCCGAACGACAGTTCAATAAATATTCTATTTATTATATCGGAATATTCCGACTGAAAGCTCGAAGAACATTTTAACAAAAACGACGAATCTCATGGCAAAACTTTGTTTCTAAAATAACTTCACATACGCCAATGAATAAAGTCTGGAATTTTATCCAAAACATTAACGGTTGAAATAGAAATTCTATCTTGCATATTTAAAAAATGGAAACTCCTCAGTCACCTCCGTGGCTTCTTCCAAAACCTAAATTTATTTTTGATCTCCGTAAATATAAAAATCTGATACTAATCACTTGCTCATTCAGCAAAATTTTTTGTATATTGGGGTCCTTTTACAGTTTCCGTTATGGTATGGACTTCGTTTCATTATTGAAGACCGTGATTGGAAGTTTTAATTTGGGTGTTCGTTTGTGGATGGCTCTCTCATGAACAGTCATGCCACATCTCCTGATTCTATAGCTAATGCGATGAAGACCAGGTTTTAGTAGACTACACCTATACTCCAATATTTCGTATGAGGAGTATCCAATGTCCACAACCAGGTAAATAATGATATGGAGATTTTGAATACATTTAATTCTTATAAGCAATCTAAAATGCAAAAAACGAAGTAAGATTTCGTATAACTAAGTCAAGATTATTACATGAATAGGAAGAATTGTTTATAAGTCTGTATAAGACAAGGAGTTGGGGCGATAAAGCCCGTTTTGCTCAATCAAATATGAAAGTATTCTGATCTTTTCAAAAGATATTGTCGAAAGTATTATAACTGGGGAAACGATCTAGAATATCAACTATTTGAGGTTAAAGAAGTAAACAATGATGTCATTATGACGTCACTTTCTTAGCCTTTTCAACAGAAATAGCTGAAGCTGGTAGCTTTTTGATGATATTTAACCATATTCCCAACCCAACCATAACGCATCGAGCACATTCAAGAAACATCAAAATATTTAATTTGCCTGATGCTCAATTCTGTTTTAAAAAAAGTTTTCCTTGCGTTTGCAAATTTTCCCACTTTTAAATAAGCTTAAAAAACAGAACAAATGAGCAAAAAATTTAGACATTTCATTCCAATGGACATTTTTTTATCATTTTGAACATTATGTGTGTATGTATTGAGTGCATAAAAGTAATTGTTTTCTGTAAAATGTTTGTTTCTACTCCCTTAATTTCACTAGATAGACTACTGAAACAATAATTTAGTTTTTGGAATTTCTGACTTACTGTGTTCAATAACATCTCGTGTTGAGAATCTTGACAATGTATTATCGAGAATTGCACTAGCTCTATATTCACTGCTGAAGCGAGAGCTATTATAATGGCCCTTCAATTGATTGGTACTTCAAATGAAAATAAATTTTTGATTTGTTCTAATTCACTCTCTTGTCTGTTGGCGATATCAAGTGAGAAATTTAAAAACCCTTCAATTTCTCAAATCCTTAAATTCCATAACAAACTTGTTAAACTAGGTAAAGAAATAGTTTTCTTCTGGATACCGAGCCATACTGGTATCTGGGGGAACACAGTCGTAGACGAGGAAGCGAAACATGCCTTAAATGACCCCGTTACAATTGTATCTGTGCCATATACTGATTTTAAATCTTTAATTGTTAAATATGTTTTAAAACTATGGCAATCCCAGTGGGATTTGCAGATCAACAATAAGCTGCATGAAATTCAGCCAAAAATTGGCCCAAATAATTATACGCTGGGTAGATCCCAAAGAGATCAAGTTGTTTTAACAAGATGCCGCATTGGCCACACCAGGATGACTCACTCGTATATTTTTTTGATGGTGAGCCGCCTCCTGAGTGTATCCCATGTCAATACCGGCACTCCATTAAGCATATTTTAGTTGACTGTGTAGATAAATCCGACATTATCCGTCGGTTCTACACAGTTTCCGACATTAAAGATTTATTTACAAACGTCGCTGGCGCCAAATTTTTAATGTATTTAAAAGATGTTGGTCTGTATTCATGAATATAGACCAACGCTTATTTTTATTTCTTTCTTTAGTATGCTTTATAATATAAATGTTTTATAAACTGATTTAATTTGTATATGTTTATACCATTTGAACGAATATTTTGTTTGCTCTGTCTGTGATATTGATGTTTATAGTTTAATCGTAACTTTTAAGACTTTTTTTTATTTGTAAATAAACCAAATCGACCATTTTAATCCTGTATCTCTTATTTTGATTTCATTTTAGTAAATATTATGAATGTTCTCGCTTATGGCTGAAATACTGCCGACGTGGCGTAAAACACCAATCAATCAATCAATCAATCGTGCCCCACGGAATTCTAGTGAACTAAAGGCAAACATCACGAGAAATTATGCAATGCACAATCCAGAATGGATTGTGTCTTTCTGGTATATATTCCACATTTTTCCCTTTACTAAAATATGTGTTTGGAAGTCTAGTTTTCTTCTTCTTGATTTAAATCACACCTTTGAATTTTTTTACAAATGTAATTCCTAATTTAAACTTCAGTGTATTTTTACCTTTCCGTATCTATATTTTGAAGATTAATCCAGAAAACGCTTTTGAACGCAGTTGAATTTATTTTTAAAATGTCTATATGGAATGGGTGACTGTCTTTTATTCTATATACTTCATTTTTATTATCTTTTTAACAGATATCTTCCGACTGTCGTACCTTAAATTACGTTCCTCTACCGGCTGTCACTATCGGGTAACACAATGCATTCATCGAGTGCAGCAGGTCCTAATTACACGTCCTTTACACCCGAGTTTTTCCGCGTTTTCAAGCTCTATTTTTCTGATGAGTGTTATCTGTACTGTTGTTCGGCTTCCATTTCTGTTCTTTTAGCAATATTTGGTATCTTCGAATCCATTTTTAATCTTTTTAACTCACTTTGACCCCCTGGTGCTTAAGATATATAAATATCCGGTTGGAACTCTTTAAAAAGGAGCTGCTGTAAGGATTTATAAATATTTAATCTCCCATTACAATAAGGACTGCCAAGGGAAGAATAGGAACCAGGTATCTTCATGCGGGAAAGGAGAGTCACTGGTAGTTAGAATGTATAAATTTACACATCTTGCATATGGATACGCTTTTAGGGAACACAACGTTCTGCACACGTTAAAGAGATCTTGTCGCAAATTCGATGTTAGAATCAGATGGAGGTCTTATTATCTTATTACACTCTCCACCCCTGTTTTCTTGTTGCAGTCAAAATTAACCACCCTAAAGATTAGATTACGATAAATAATATTTTATTTAAAATCTG
The DNA here is from genome assembly GCA_032357055.1 of Geukensia granosissima. Lineage (NCBI taxonomy): Eukaryota > Metazoa > Mollusca > Bivalvia > Mytilida > Mytilidae > Geukensia > Geukensia granosissima. The sequence goes on along the minus strand of JAULBM010047137.1, from coordinate 4,764 downwards.
CACATTGATCTTTTGCTCTTCCCGTTCCGATTATAGCTGAAATGTTGGCTGCTGGATGTAAAGCATCAATAAATCAGCCAATTAAATAAATCCCCTAGACACATCCGTTTACACAATTCAATGCAAGTCACTTGAATCTAGGCGAGAGATACGGGTTATAGTTTTTGCTTAAGGATGTTTGCTACTCATGGTCAGCAATTTTTATCCAATACTCATAACTCATCAAAGCTCAACCAACAGAGCTGACCTAGCGCGAACCCCCAGGTGGCGGATATGGGAGGCCCTCTCGTTGGGGGTTTGGGGTTGCTAGGTTATAATACGGAAAGCCTGGCCTTGGACCATAGTGGGTGACGTGTTTGGAGAGTGCCACGCCCCTTGCACGTAGAGGACTCCTTTGTTTTCGAAAAAGAGCAGGTTAATCACTTTCTTTTTCAAGTGGCCGTCAAAAACCGTTGCCCTGTTTTGTCCCATCCCATCCCATGTTCGATATTGATAATTGTTGAACTTGCTCTCGTCCTGAATATGCATGAAATATTTGCCACTGGACGTTAAGCAACCAACAATCAATCAATCAATCTTCAAGTCCGTCGGTCTGTGGAAGTCAATGTTTCTCTTCAGTAGTAGCTAGCAACAATGCTACAAAACGTTTAAAAAACATTGATTCGAGTACCAATTTCCCTCTTCTATTCCATAGGAACATTACCAACGTCTTCACCTATTATAAATGGACAGTTGCCATAGAATTGCTTGTGTACTCGGGAAGGAACGTCATTTGGTTCCCAGTCATAAATGACACCGCCACAAAAGACACACATGACAGAATCACCCTTCCCTCCTCTAAAAATGAAGCCATTTTTAGCCAAATCTTTAGGCTTGACATTAGCAGTAATTGGATATGTTTCAAATGTTTTAAGCCTTACTGCTTCTTTTTTCAGTCTCTCAGTATCCACCTTGTTGTCATCGTCCACCTTTTTGAAAAACTCCTGAAGCGGACATTCACTGGAAGTAAATGAATATTGCAAAAGTGTTTTGATATCTATGACACCAATAGAATTTGTATCATTCCAAACAATAATCAAAAGGCAAGTACAACGAGAGGACATTGAATATAACATTCTCCTTATCATTTCTGTAGAACTGTTGTTAAATAAAATCGGCAAAACAATTACAACTTTCGCTTCTAATCCCTTGTAGTCTGAAACGGAACTAACACAAAATAACTCTTCGCGATTGCTACTCAGAAATCTAGATGCTCCCACTATACCTTTTGGTATGAATCCTTTGCCTTGAAAGTATGTCTTTAACCCTTGATTAATAGCTGTGACGTTAAGTCTTCCATGTAGTATGCTTGAAGATGTCATTAACACAACGTCGTTTGGCTTAACTCCCTTGTATCCGCATAAATCAATTACCAACATGCACACTGCTTCTTCACGCGAGACAAAGTTATCATAATTGACGAAAAATACAGGGGGTCCCTTTATTCCATGAGCAAGAGTTAAACGTTCCATTATTCAGTTTCCTTCAAACACGTTGTTGTGAATGAGAAAATATTTTCAGTTGATCTGAAACATTTCGAGATTTTTATTTTAGGAGTTACTTGATTTGTAGCTTGTGGGCCTCCATGGATTGCCAAATTGTAAACTAGTTGACTACCATCCAACATGCACAAGAAGTACCCATTCTCAGTAGCTTTCCTTGTTGTTTTGACGAAGTTAATGTTTTTAGGAATGTTGCCATACCACGCCAGATCTTCCACTCCGTCAATAAATATGTGTGAAAAACAGCTCGTTTCTTTTGTGCACCATGATTGAAATGTTTCATGCGATGATGGAAGAGACTTAATAGTTACACTCTTGACTCCACATTTCTCAAAATATTTTTCAACAAAATACGTTATTCCCGAATTGTATCGTCCCGTTAATAATAGACAGTGGTTGTTCGGCCCAATAAGATTATCTTCCCATAACTGTTTCATTTTTATAAGAATGAGAAGTGTTTTCCCAGATCCGGGAGGACCGTAAATAATGATTGGGTCATCACCATCATTGGCTTTGCCATGGACAACAGACATTTGTTCCTGCGAAAGTAATATCAACTGGGAATCAATGGAGCCCATTAAACTATCAATAACAGCGCTACATCCAAGCAATGAAAACCACTTGAGAACTGATTTCCAAGATTCATCTTCAAGTGACGACAAATCTTTCAAATAATCAAACAAAAAAGCAGAAAATGCATCTTGATCTTGGCAAATGTCTTTGAAGATATGGTACTTCTCACTAGATGAATCTTGTGTAAACCTCTCTCGTCCTTGTGAATCTTGTCTTGATAAAAATGGCCAAGCTAAGATCTGTCCTATAGAGGTTGCTGATAACCCAAACCTAGAACTTAGCAAAGCAATATGAGCTTCCAACTGATGCAGTCCTGACCGTCTATTATCCCTGATGCTTTTCCCATCGCTTAACACCTTCATTAAGGGTCCTTGTATATCTGCACAGCTTTTATCTTTGATCAAAGCGATTTTATTTTCTGCTGTTAAAATAACAAAGTCATGTTCTTTATATGTTTTTCCAAATTTTGTTTGATTGATATACGTATGGCCATAAAAAACAACGCCCGGAATTTTCATGTTTTTCAATGCATTATAAATTATTTCTTCAGCCATGTCCCCCTGTACCCTTTGTGGATCAGTTTTCGATATTAACGATGATGGTATTGCAGATAAACATTGGTTATCTTGCATTCGAAACATCGCTGGTACGATGTACGATGTTGTCGTTTGTCCGAATAGCTTAGGAAATTCGGTCTGTATATAATTCTCAAGTGCATCATTTAAACTAGTTTGCGTCACACTATTTGGTTCATTTTTGCTGGTGTATATACAGATTGCCATGTATTTTCTGTCATTATTGTAGTGCTGTTGAACAGAAAAACTATTAGTTATTTCAAGGTCCCTAAATCTCCGTGTCGGAGAAGGATAACTCGAAATGGCGGTGGACTGTGTAATGCTTTTACAAAAAATATTGTCCTTGAGCCAAGTACAAATACATCTCGTTTTTTGTACTAAATCTGTTTACTGCATTTTATTTACAAGTTTTGAAAAAAAGTAAAGCTCCAGCTTTCAAACGTTAGAAGTTAAACAAAAGGCAGAAAGTTGTAAAACTTCATTGTTTTGATACCCGTCCATTTGATGGAATGGGAAGTTTACCTCTCCTATTCAAAAAATTTCAATTATCCGTTATTTGGAACAATGACTAAAAATGAATAAAAAGTGAAAATCAATTATTGTAACATGCCCTATAATTTTGTATAGATTTTTAGAAATAATTTATTTACTTTTAAATTTTGCACTATACCATTGATACGCGAAACGAGTATTCGCTTCATTAATTGATTGCAACCTAGCAGATTTATCAAAATCAACATCCGAGAACAAATTAAATTATTATTTAATCGAGCAAAACTGGGGAAAAATAAAATGAGTAAATAACATTCATTTTATAAACATCCAGAGTCTTACAGCCTGTTTTGCTCATCGAATAGCGACTGCACATTGGTTCTTATAATCGTACAATCTTATCATAGGTGACATATTAAGTTTACTAAGTGACAAGCGATATAGGTTTTGCGGCTGAGAATAGGGGGCACAACGTTTGTGTAGAGGATATGCTATGCACCAATTTCACTAAAGTTTGATCGCAATTAGCTAAATAGTTTTTAACAACAATACTTTTGATAGCACCCCTTTTTCTATTTTCAGAACAGCTGTAAGCTTGACCCCAGCCACCAATATAAAAGGGCACCAATCAAACAAGATTCCAAAATCATTTGGTTCCAGCTGGACTTGGGTTTTCACAGGATACGACTAATTGGTAAATTTTGAACGAAAGACACAAAGGGATGAATGAGAAAAGTTCGTATGGCCTTCAGGCTCAGTGAGCGAGATATGGCCTGGTTGGGAATGAGAGACAACTACACAATGCTATATATAACAAATAATTTAACTTGTTTTTGTTAACAATTGTCGATCTTGTTTACTTTTAATCAACGTGATCAATGGATCAATATAAATTTTTAAGGTGTTAAAAATTATTTTAATGCTTTACTTTGAATTTCTGGTATTTATCGGCGTTTCTCAAGGACTATAGATAAAGTGTCCGAACCACTCCGTCCGGCCAAGCAAAAGAAAAACAGGTAGAAGTAATTAAAAGCCCTTGCAATAAGTGAAAGGAAATTGTTCAATCTAACCTTCAAAGTTTTTGTTGATTGTTTCCTATTTGTTCAGAACTGATCCAAAAACAACATAGTTTTGCAATTTATGTTAAGGTACTTGTCATGTGTTCATTGAAAATTCAATACTTTTACCTCCAACCTTGAAATTTTAAAGAATATTAAGCATATTAAGTTATACACTTTAATTATGCAGTCATTTTCAGATTCTCAACCACTTCCACGGAAAACTTGGAAATGTTTAGCAGATTTTTTAACCGGTGGTGTTTCAGATTTGAAAATCTCCACAATGTTCATGCTGTTTGCACACACACTACTTTATGCAAATATACGTTAAGTAAATAAAAAGAATTGACCTTTTATTGTGAAAATGTTAGCAGATCTTGTCTTCGTTCCAACGTAATAAAACCAGTTGTTTGAAATACGAAACTTTTAATTTTAAAAGCAAATCCTTAGATCTCCGTTAAATAAATTGTAATTAATGTATGATATAAAACCAATTTGAATTTGATGCACTGTATGACAATGTAG
>JAULBM010047126.1:0-10634 GCA_032357055.1 Geukensia granosissima | reverse complement strand
TCTGTTGTAAGGAGAGAAACTATATACATGTATGTCTGAATTCTGTTGTAAGGAGAGAAACTATATACATGTATGTCTTAATTCTGTTGTAAGGAAAGAAACTGTATACATGTATGTCAGAATTATGTTGTAAGGAAAGAAACTGTATACATGTATGTCTGAATTCTGTTGTAAGGAGAGAAACTATATACATGTATGTCTGAATTCTGTTGTAAGGAGAGAAACTATATACATGTATGTCAGAATTCTGTTGTAAGGAAAGAAACTGTATACATGTATGACTGAAATCAAAATTCTGTAGGGATAGAAACTATATACATGTATGTCTGAATTCTGTTGTAAAGGAAAGAAACTGTATACATGTGTGTCTGAAATCTTTTGTTAGGTTACAACTGTATACATGTGTGTCCAAATTCTGTTGTTAGGTTAAAACTGTATACATGTGTGTCTGAATCTGTTGTAAGTCAAGAAAGTGTATACATGTATGTCTTAATTCTGTTGTTAGGTTAAAACTATATACATGTATGTCTGAATTCTGTTGTAAGGACAGAAACTATATACACGTATGTCAGAATTATGTTGTAAGGAAAGAAACTGTATACATGTATATCTGAATTCTCTTGTAAGGAGAGAAACTATATTCATGTATGTCTGAATTCTGTTGTAAGGAGAGAAACTATATACATGTATGTCAGAATTCTGTTGTAAGGAGAGAAACTATATACATGTATGTCAGAATTCTGTTGTAAGGAAAGAAACTATACATGTATGACTGAAATCAGAATTCTGTAGGGACAGAAACTATATACATGTATGTCTGAATTCTGTTGTAAAGGAAAGAAACTGTATACATGTATGTCTGAATTCTTTTGTTAGGTTAAAACTGTATACATGTGTGTCCGAATTCTGTTGTTAGGTTAAAACTGTATACATGTGTGTCTGAAATCTGTTGTTAAGGAAAGAAACTGTATACATGTATGTCTGAATTCTGTTGTTAGGTTAAAACTGTATACATGTATATCTGAATTCTGTTGTTAGGTTAAAACTGTATACATGTATGTCTGAATTCTGTTGTTAGGTTAAAACTGTATTCATGTATGTCTGAATTCTGTTGTTAGGTTAAAACTGTATGCATGTATGTCTGAATTCTGTTGTTAGGTTAAAACTGTATACATGTATGTCTGAATTCTGTTGTTAGGTTAAAACTATATTCATGTGTGTCAGAATTCTGTTGTTAGGTTAAAACTATATTCATGTGTGTCTGAAATCTGTTGTAAGGAAAGAAACTGTATACATGTATGTCTTAATTCTGTTGTTAGGTTAAAACTATATGCATGTATGTCTGAATTCTGTTGTTAGGTTAAAACTGTATACATTTATGTCTGAATTCGGTTGTTAGGTTAAAACTATATTCATGTGTGTCTGAAATCTGTTGTAAGGAAAGAAACTGTATACATGTATGCCTGAATTCTGTTATATGGAAAGAAACTATACATGTAAATTCTGTTGAAGCAACAGAAACAATTTACATATATATTTAAAATCAGAACCTCTAGTATGTACATTTAAGTATATTTAAGAGTGTTCACTTGCATGCCTGAAAAATAAAATAGACAGAGTATAGATATGATAAAGTTATCAAATATATTTCATTATAACACCAGGTTTGTTGCTTTTATTGCTTACTTGTAAATATCTATTAGGATATGCTGATGTGCATGTCTAAAATCAGAATTTATCTGTTGATTCACTCTATCAGAATTCTCGTTTTAATGGCAGAAGCCATTTACATGCATTGAATACAGAAAATATTTGTTATAATGACAGAAATGCTACATATTGTGCTTTAGCATATTATGAGATTAATTTTACATTTATTTGCAAGCTATTTATTTTCTTCTTGTGGAAATTTTTCTGAATGCAAATAGTCACAATTGTAAAATTAAACATTCATACAGTTTATAAAAGTAAGCCACGCTCTACATAGTCACTTTTTATAGCATTCAAAAAATATACAAACATCTGAGATTTATTTCTTCCATCAAATAACATGTTTGAGTGGATATAGGTATTCTGGAAATTTATTCTTAACATTCAGGTATAAGAAAAATACATTGATGATGATGTTTTTTCTCATAGATGGATTTATGGACCAATTACTACAACAATGTGTGTTTATTTCCTGTCTTGTTACAATCATATTCCTTAATCAAAACTAGCAATTCATCTGGTTTTGTTTGGTTTTTTTTTTTTTTTTTTTTTTTTTTTTTGCATTTTTAAATGTTCTGCAATTCTTATGCAAAATCTTTTACTTTAGATCTTTCATTGTATTGTGTGTACATAAACTGAAAAATGGTTCAGTCTACCTCAAATGTTGCTGAATGTTTCTCCTTCTGTATCTGCTCAAGTTGTTTCTTTTTACTAGACAATTACAGAAACTTCTTCATCCACTTTCCTACATTTATTTAATCTTAGATTTTCTACAGTTTATCTTCAACTTGGAATGATACTGTAATTTTTTCAGTTTATCTTAGACTGGCACTGAAATTGGTATATTTTATCATTTTTATCAGCCAATTGTATGAACATTGCCTGCCTTATAGTTTTGCTGAAAAAGTCCTAATTTTATAGTAGTCTGTTGCTGACAAGTGCTCTTCTTTTTATTTGTTAGTTCTACAGACTGCTCAGGGGGCAAAATATGTTTAACACTTTTAAAATGTTTTCACTGTTGAAATTCATTGCTTGTAGCTGTTACACTAGTGGCTGCTGTTTCACTGACATTGGTGCATCATTTATGGTAATTGTAAGAGACATTCCCTTAGAGAAGAAATATCTAAACAATTTATACAATTTTACACATGAGGCACTTGGATATATAATGCATCAAAAATCACCCAGACTAATATGATTAATCAGAACGGCTGATTACGCTATCATTATTTTTGTGACTTAGGAAAAATAGTTGGAGTACATTGGCCTATTGGTTGACATTTTGAGTTAATCTGACCAAAAGTTAATAATGTCACAGTCTCTTTATTGAGAATGCCACAATGGTCTAATGTCTTTACACAGGAAATTGAATGTGGCAGAAAAATACTGATTAACTCAAAAAGTTGACAGAAATAGAACAGGCTGGTCTTATTTATTAGCCAGGATTTAAGGTAAAAATCTGTGGGTATCCTTGTCCTGCTTCAACATGATTTTGTCCAGTTTTCAGTCCAATTTTTTTCCAGAGGACATATGATTTTTTCTGGTGTGTTAGTTGACTCTTCAATATTTCACATTGTAAGATTACAGCACTTCATTTCACATTTCATGCATATAAAGACAATAGAAACTTGTTTCAACATTATCAGGGAAAAAAACCTTGTGCATATGGAAAAAAGCCAGGATGCTTTGGAAAAAATCCCGGACCTCAGAATTTCTTGATGAAAGTCTATCTTTTATGGTTTCTGCAAGTACTGTTGTTTAACCAGTTAATAGTTCTATATTTGGGGAGTCGACAAATAAAAGATTGCAACTTTTTGTATAAAAGCAAAACTAAAAGGATATAATGTGTTTTTTGGGAATATAGCCTTGTATTTTTTAATAACATCACTGATTTCTGTTCTTAAATGATAATTGTATATCATTTTCATTTCTAATTTTGATGTATAGTCTTATCTATTTTTTCTCAACCTGAAGTTTACTATAAAATTTTCTCATTGGAGAAAAAAGCCAGGACACTGAAAAAAGAATCCAGTAAAAAATGGAAAAAATTAGCTTATTGCAGGACAATGATCCCATCCATAAAAAAGTTTGTTTTTTTTTTTTTTTTTAATTAATGTTGAGCTTATGTCATCTATGAATTTAGTTAAACATAGGATTTTACTGGTTATAATTTGAAAAGATTTCTTCAGAAGCAGGAGCTTCTTTAGAAGCACTAAATGGATTTAAATAAAATACTGCATATTAATAATAACTCATGATACTCACAAAATATAATTACTTTTCTGATGAATTGTCAAGTAAAATGGCCGTAAGCAAAGGGAACATTTTAACATTGAATCTGTCAATGGTATATACTTATAAAGGACTTCTTTTTGACAACTGCCAAATGGGGTGACACCAAATTTGCACAAATGTCCGATACAAAGTCATTAGTTATTGCTATATTACCAATCATACATAATCTACGATGTATCAAATGGTGAACTCACCTAATTAACCATAGGAAACAGCCTAGTTAACCATAGGAAACAGCCTAGTTAACTATAGAAAACAGCCTAGTTAACCATAGGAAACAGCCTAGTTAACTATAGGAAACAGCTTAAATAACCATAGGAAACAGCCTAGTTAACCATAGTAAACAGCCTAGTTAACCATAGGAAACAGCCTAGTTAACCATAGTAAACAGCCTAGTTAACCATAGGAAATAGCCTAGTTAACCATAGGAAACAGCCTAGTTAACCATAGGAAACAGCCTAGTTAACCATAGGAAACAGTGGAAAATTAATACATATTACCGTCTTTGAAAAAACACTGAAGGGATTGAAACAAAGCTTTGCACCAATGTTCTTTGCAAGGTCCTTATCTAATTTCATAGGTCCTAATTTTCCATCAAAAATAATTTCAGTAATACATTGAAACTTTAGTACTTCCAGTTATATGTATATAAAAAACAAGTTGCAATCTGATTATTATTATTTGATTCCAGTTCCAGTCAAAACTCAATTGTAAAAGTACATTCAGAAATAGTTTAACTGCCAGAACAATTTTCCTAAATAACCTTATCAAGATTTTGATGAATTTGAACAGATCAGTAAGAAGACAGAGATTTACATATTTTGGGAGATGGGAAAGACAGATATTGTATGTTTTCTATTGATATCTGTTGAATTGATTGAGAACTTTTAGATCAATCTTATGTAAGACTCTTTCTCTTAAACCAGCATTGATTCCATGTCTTATCATAGTACTGTGCTGGCATAGGATGACTTGATGATGGACTGGGTTTAAGTATGATTGATTTGTTCAGGTTAAAATAGTGATTTTATCTTTGTCTTCTACAATGCTCATTAGCAGAATGATACATTTTACATTGACTGAGATACCAAACAAATCAGAGTATGATAAGGAATGATCAAGGGCAGGGTTCATCGGTTCCTCGAGCATTTGTTACATGCAATGTTTTGATGTAAGTTTTTACTACTGATGTTTTCATCTTTGCCTTAACTTCTTATGAAAAGATCAAGTGACAGTCAAAAGCCTTTGCCCTGTTCTGTCCCTCAACCCACCCCTCATTCTGTAATTCTTTGGTAATTGTTGAAAATGTTTCATTCTGAATATGCATGAGATATTTGCCACTGGATGTTCAGCAACCAACAATTAATCAATCTTACGAATAGAATAATAAAATTATCCCATGTTAAACAGTTAATGTTTTACAACATGCAATATTAAACAGTTCATGTTTTACAACATGCCATGTTAAACAGTTCATGTTTTACAACATGCCATGTTAAACAGTTCATGTTTTACAACATGCCATGTTAAACAGTATACCTGAGAAAGTATTTTACACATTGGACTAAGTCTTCATTTTCTTACTGTTGGCCATCTTTGTTTTCTTGTGTAGGCAATCTCGATTTTTGACATGTTTACCAAGGTTGGACCTAGATTCAACACCTATTACTTTGTGCACATTTTTTCACTTTTTGTTCAACTATATTTGTCAGTGAACTTGACGCATCAAAATGTCCTCATTTACACAACAAGCACAATGGAAACAGATTTCCTGAGGCTTTATTTATTGCCCGGAGTTTTACAAGTTTTGAATTGCTGAAGAGCTCCTTAATGATTTTCATGTTGTTTAAAGATAACTTAAAGAAACAGAACATTTTCATACAGAAACCTGTAAAAAAATCTGAAAATATGAAGTTTTCCCCTAACAAGTTTTCATATGGTAAAGCTATGGAAATTTAATTTGTAGTTTGTGTGGTATTGACATTATCTTGTCCTAAACAACTATACCCCCTTGTCCTTGACAGCAGCATTGAACTGGTAAAGATTGATAAGGTAAAGCTAATGATATCCTCTATGACAAAACACACCTGGATAACAGTGAGTAATTGCCAGAACTATTGGGAATGTTTTACTGGATAAAAAAACTGTTTATTTTGACAAATTATTAAATTGTTGATGAGGGAGTTCTCAGTTACAAGTTAATTAAGTGAGAGCAGGCAAGCTGTCAGTCCTTACTACACATCATCATAATAACTACACCAGGAATCTGTTTGATCTGAAGAAGATTTTTATGTTCTGGGATTTACAAACATTTCATTACTGTCTGACTGTATTTATTTATTATTTAACAGACTGCATATTGGTATCATTGAATTGTGGTTGAAGGCAACAATAAAAAGAATTGTCAAATGTAAGCTACATATTGCAACAGTACATACCATCAAATATAAGCTTCATATTGTAACAAAAGGATAATCAAATAATAGCTGCAGGCTACAGTAAGTTAATACAGTACTAGGTATCAGCATGTTGCAATTAATGTTATCATGTGGTTAGCAAACATTAAGTGCTTGTGGCAGTAATTTGTATTATCAAATATCAGCTATAGCCTGCAATAATAAGTTTTCTCAAATATCAGCTATAGCCTGCAATAATAAGTTTTTTTCAAATATCAGCTGTAGCCTGCAATTATAAGTGTTCTCAAATATCAGCTGATGCCTTCAGTAATAAGTGTTCTCAAATATCAGATGTAGCTTGCAATAGTAAGTTTTCTCAAATATCAGCTGTAGCTTGCAATTTTAAGTTTTCTAAAGTATCAGCTGTAGCCTTCAGTAATAAGTTTTCTCAAATATCAGATGTAGCTTGCAATAGTAAGTTTTCTTAAATATCGGCAATAGCCTGCAATAACAAGTTTTCTCCAATATAAGCTATAGCCTGCAATAATAAGTTTTCTCAAATATCAGCTATAGCCTTCAATAATAAGTTTTCTCCAATACCAACTATAGCCTGCAATAATAAATTTTCTCAAATATCAGCTGCAGTCTGCAATAATAAGTTTTCTCAAATATCAGCTATAGCATGCAATAACCAGTTTTCTCAAATATCAGCTATAGCCTGCAATAACAAGTTTTCTCAAATGTAAGCTATAGCCTGCAATAGTAAGTTTTCTCAAATATCAGCTATAACCTGAAATAACAAATTTTCTCAAATATCAGCTATAGCCTGCAATGACAAGTTTTCTCAAATATAAGCTATAGCCTGCAATAGTTAGTTTTCTCAAATGTCAGCTATAGCCTGCAATAACAAGTTTTCTCAAATATCAGCTATAGCCTGCAATAATAAGTTTTCTCAAATATCAGCTATAGCCTGCAATAATAAATTTTCTCAAATATCAGCTGTAGCCTGCAATAATAGATTTTCTCAAATATCTGCTGCAGTCTGCAATAATAAGATCTCCTTTTTAGGTCTGCCATATGTCTACTTCCTAGTTGCCAAGACAAGGGCATCCCATGTACCATGGACACATTTTCTCTATGTTCATCAAATAGTTGCATATGTGTGTGACTTGTCCAGGATAAATTGTATAGAAAATGCTACACTTATACAATGTTTAATTTTACCCACTAGATAATGGTAAACAACTTGATGCTGAATTCCGCAGCCTTATTAAGGTTAATTGTCGGGAATTACTGGACCCAGGTTGTTCTTATAGTTATTAAGTGACTTAAGGTTATTCATCAGTATTCTCTGTAATCTACACTATGATTTACATGATGTCTGTATCCTTAGTACACTAAAGTCAAATAGAATTGATAGTATGATCAAGTGGACAAAAGACTTCCTTTTTATATTCCAACCAACTGTTCCTAAGTCAGATTGATATCCTTACAAAACATAATAAATCCCAGTCTAAGATTTAGCTAAATCTTCATCATTGACATTGATTTAACTCAGAGATATCCAGGTCTGTAACTTTTTCATTACAATTTATTTGGTAGTTGTTTAGGATTTTTTATGGTCTTGAATTATATTTTTTGGCTTACATTTTTAAACAAAAGTTAGTAAAGGTTACAGCTACCAGAGGAGAATGGTGACTGAATATAGCATAGGTCTGACATTGCACTTTTAACATATGACCAGACTATTTTTAATTTTGCAGTGAAAATTCTCTAAAATGACCAGCAATGGGACAGATAATTTTGGCCAGTTTTAAAGGGTGGCCAGATTAAGAGGTCAATTAACAATAACAGAAACAGTTCTGGTACTATATGTATTGATAATTGTGACCAGTTAACAGAGGTTGGTCGGTTTTCTTAGTGGCTGGTTTTGAGAGGTTTCACTGAATAAGTCAATGTGGAAATTGATGATCTTCACATTCATTTCATAATCACTTATAGTCCACAGAATATTGTGATTTATGAAATATCAAACTCTTATATTACTGAACTGTAGTACTACATAGCATTTTGCTGTACTCAGACTTAAAAGATTCAAATTATGTTAAAATGATTGGTTTGATTTATTTTAAGTCAGTCTAGATAAAATCAAATAGTAATATCAATAAAAATATTGCAACTCAGATCTTCTCTCATGCAAATGGTAAATTCTGAAATTAATGCATGGATTTATTACAGCAAATCTACAACTGCTGATTATAATGTGAGATTTATTGATATAATTCCTTTATATGCTGCAGAAACATGCAACTGGAAAATTCAAATGCAAGTTTTAATTATTGCAGAATCTATCCTGTCTCAAATTTTTGCAATGGTTAAAAAAATCCAAAATTTTTGAATTTTGCAAATAAATTATAAAAAGGCGATGTTGCATGATTGTCCTTGAGACAGCCATCTACTTAAAAACAGTCCGATTTATCTACTTAATATGTATTGAAATTTTAACATGACATTTTTGCCATAAGAGTACATGTATACCAAATAAATTTATAATCCATCCAGCGATTTGAATTAAGTGCACACTGCTGCACATTTTGTTATCACTGGTAACACATGCTGCATTATATTCTATCTATTATCAACACTTCAAACAATTTTTTATTTATTTTCATTGAAATTTGATGACTTGTAATATTATATTGAAATATTTTCCCATCATTTTCACATTAGAATAATGTATTGTAATGTTTTATTAAAACTGAAATGTAATCAAAATTTTAAAAAAATAAAGTATAAAAGTTTAAGATTGAATTTTTTGTGGTGTTTCCCAATTGTAATGGGTTTTTAGAAGCATTCAGTTTCCTATGTTCAGATAAAGTATTAGCCAATTTCCCAAAGTTATGGTATGCCAGTTACATGCCCAATATTGGTTCTCTTCAGGTAAATTATGTCAGTTACCTGCCCAATGTTGGTTCTCTCCAAGTAAGGTATACTAATTACCTGTCAGGTGTTGGTTCTTTCCTGGTAAGTATGTCAGTTACCTGCCCAAAGTTGGTTCTCTTCAGGTGAGGTATCCCAATTACTTCCCAGGTGTTGGTTCTTTCCAGGTAAGGTATGTTAGTGACCTGCCCATTGTTTGTTCTGTTCTCTTCAGGTAAGGATTGTCAGTTGCTCTATGTGGTTCTTTCCAGGTAAAATGTGTCATTTACCCATCTAATGTTTGTTCTCTCCAGATAATGTATATCTGAAATCTGCCAAATTTTGGGACCACCTCGGTGGTGTAATGGTTAGCGTGCTCACCCCTTGTGCAGAAGATTATGGGTTCAATACCTTGCAGGGTTAAACCAAAGACATGAAAATTGGTATTTCTTGCTTCTCTGCTAAGCATGCAGCATTTAGGAGTAAGAGCAAAGACTGGTTGGCCCAGAGTCAGAATGATAAAGGTATGTCATTCACCTGCCCAATGTTCTAACCAGGTATGATATGATTTCCCAATGTTGGTCACCAGTTAATGTATGTCAGTTTCCTGTCCAATATTTTCTTCATGTATGGTATGCCAATTACCGCCCAGTAGTTGGTTCTCTCCAGGTAAGGTATGTCAGTAGTTACCTGGCTTATGTTGGTTCCCCCAGGTAAGGTATGTGAATTACCTGTCTAATGTTGTTTCTCCCCAGGTAAGGTTTGTCAATTACTTGCTAATGTTGGTTCTCTCCAGGTAAGGTATATCAGTTACCTGTCTAATGTTAGTTCTCTCCAGGTAAGGTAAGTCAGTTACCAGCCTAATGTTGGTTCTCTCCAGGTAAGGTATGTCAGTTACCTGCTTAATGTTGGTTCTCTCCAGGTAATGTATGTCAGTTACCAGCCTAATTTTGGTTCTCTCCAGGTAAGGTATGTCAGTTAGCTACCTAAATTTGGTTCTCTCCACATATGGTATGTCAGTTTCCTGCTAATGTTGGTTCTCTCCAGGTAAGGTATGTCAGTAACCAGCCTTATGTTGGTTCTCTCCTGCTAAAGTATGTCAGTTACCTGCCCAATGTTGGTTCTCCCCAGGTAAGTTTTCTCAGTTACCTGCTTTTGTTGGTTCTCTCCAGGTAAGTTATGTAAGTTACCTGCCAAATATTGGTTCTCTCCAGGTAGGGTATGTCAGTTACCTGCTAATGTTGGTTCTCTCCAGGTAAGGTATGTCAGTTACCTGCCCAATGTTGGTTCTCTCCAGGTAAGGTATGTCAGTTA
>JAULBM010047115.1:0-10634 GCA_032357055.1 Geukensia granosissima | reverse complement strand
CATAACTGATCAACAATAACTCACCTTCTTTATCATGTTTTCAAAAATTTCTGACTATTGATTTGTTTTATTTAAATTTCCTGGCGGTATTACTTGCTGATATATCTTGATTAGAAAATTATTGTGTCCACACGTTTATAGGGTCAAATCCACATATAGAGGCGAGACATTTCTGTGTTCACACTTGTTAACATACTACCGGGTACATACATATCAGAAATATTCTTCATTCAAATTCCATTCACAGATTTAAAAACTTTGAACTTGAAAAATAATCAAAAACACAAATTAAACTTCTTGCAATGAACAGAAATTATATGTCCAAGATCTTTTACAAGTTTTATGACTATGGGTAGTGTGGTATTGTTTTGTTAATATTTCACAAGTTTGTCAGGACTTATATAAATAATTTTTTCCACAAATAGTTTGATAGTCCAGTATGGAATATAATATGGTAACAGGATGTTCTCACAGGAACTGTGTCATGTTGATTAGTTTTCAACATTATAAACAGTCATGCCTATTGACAGTCAAATTTTGAAAAAATTAAACAATAAGTAATAAAAAGTTAAGGTAAATTAAAAGATGATATTCATTATCTTTGGTAGTGCTCATAATTTTATCAGTAGCCTCTTTAAGTGTGATATTTTTAGAACAAAACAATTATACTTAAAAACATGTGATAATTATATTTGAAAATTTTTTTAGAAATTTCATTTTTGGTTTAAGTGAGATATTTATATGCATGTACATGTATATACATCTTTTATTACTCGACTGGATCAATTATTTTGCTGTATTTGGAATATAGGTATACAGAAAATAGATGAAAGAATCTTACACCATCTTGACGTACAGAATCCTCACAGTTTTGAAGTGAAAGATTTAGAAAAACTCATTGTTAAGGTCAGTAGTGAAACATTTTTGGATATTTTACGTCATTATGATTGTCACATTCTTTGTTGCAGCATAAACATGAAAATGTCTATCAATGAAATCCAGTTGGATCTTTGAGCTTCTGCCAATGCCAATAACTGTTTCTAGTTCAATTTCATGTAGTAGCAATTGGACTATGCGCATTTGAAAAGCAAAGAACCTATGGATGACAAAGTTTTTATATAACTAAGTGTTACTTGTTTTAAACTTAGTTTGCAAATTATTGTTACATTTTATTTCTTGGGCCTTTTACAACTTGCCTTGTGGTGTTTGTCCATTATTGAAAGACTTGTGGCAGTCTGTTAATATGTTTGTATTTTGAACATTTAAGATGGGAGTCTCGTAGAATATCATACCACATCTGTTTTTTGTATATTATATAAAAAAGAATAGCAGGGTAATAAAACAGTTATTAAATGGGTGTGCTTTCATAAAATAAGCTTTTCTCCCTTAGTACAGAAAAGAAAATTAATATTGGCCATTAAACTTCTCTCTTCATAGAAGTGACGACTAATTATAACTTGTCTGTAAAAAATGAATCAAAAATTTTTTTTATTTTTTATTTAGACTGCTTGTTCTCAAATAAATGATAAAAAAGTTCAAGTTTGGAACACTTTTACCAGAGATTCCAATGTCTGATAGATTTTAGCAGACATTTGGTCTAGTAAATGGTTCCAATTACTGGAATACCACCTCGGTGGTGTAATGGTTAGCGTGCTCACCTAGTGTGCAGAAGTTGTGGGTTTGATCTTAGGTCGAGTCAAACCAAAGACATTAAAATTGTATTTGCTGCTTCTCTGCTAAGAACACAGCATTAAGGAGTAAGAGCTAAGACTGGTCCGCCCAGTGTCAGAATAATGTGTCTGGGTAAAGTGTCATGTCTTCCTGCAGACTGTTGCTTTTGTGAGCTAGCACGTCAAAAAATCCGGATCAGCGTGTCGGTCAGGTACAAAGCAAGTTTTATTCATCATCATCATCATCATTTATTAAGATGCTCTTGTCCTGAATATATATGAAATATTTGCCACTGGATTTAAGCAACATTCAATCAATCAACTAATTACTGGATGAAATATAATTATACTGTGATTCTAAAATCCTGCCTTCCGTCTTTTGATCCATTAATTTGGGTCACAACCAGTGCTTTTGAAAAATCTAGTGGAAATATTGCTGTACCATAATTACTTTCATTTTATTTACGTTGTGCCCTATATTGAGGTAGACATAATATTTTACTGCATGATCAATAATTCTGCTTCCCTGTCTAATTATTGGTGTCCATACCAAATAACAAAAACTTACCAGTAAGTTGTAAATGTTGTAACTATTACAAAACATGTGATCTACTGAATGTTCATTATTAGTTTCAGTTTTATTTTATCAATTTTTTCCCTTCAGACAAATGACAAAGAGAATTAACTTGCCTGTGGACATTTCATGTCTGTTCTAGACAATTGAACAAAATTATTGTTAAGCCCTGCATTAGAGACTCAGTTCAATGAAACTATTTTGAGTTTTCAGCTTTAACAAATGCAGTATTATTTTTTATAAATTAATTTAAATGGTTTCTTTTTCCTAGGCAACTACTGATTTAGATGAATTAGATAAACAACGTAGAGATGAATTTAAAACATATGAAATGGAAAAAGAGCATGAGAGACAAGAAGCTCTGAAGAATATGCCAGAGGAAGAAAGGAAGAAAGCTGAACAACAATATGAGGAATTACAGAAGAAACATAAAGAACATCCAAAACTCCATCATCCAGTAAGGGGAAGGATTTATATTCTAATGTTACACAATCCTGATAAAATAATTACTGTCTGTTTAGGGTTGAACTGCAACTTGAAAATAATATATTTAAAATTGAAAATCTAGCAACTACTTAACTAAATCTACACTGAAAGAATGATTAGCTTACCATGGGAAAATAGTGCAAGGTTTATGTGCAATTTTCATTTAGATATGGCAGTCAATCTTTATGTTAAACCAACCATTTTTGCAAAAAAGCTTGATTTTTATCAGGCTTGATTTCTTTTGAAAGCAATATGGTCTCATATTCTGTGATTTTTTGTACAAACTATTTCAGATGTTTTTCTGTCATTTTCCTTATTACTTACTACTAATGTTCAATACAAAGGAACAGTTTTCACTAGATATTTCTGATTTTATCAGACTATCCATAGTGTGTCATGTCAAAGTTCAGCTTATTCCAAAAACAAATTTTTGAAAGCTTTTATAACAATATGATTCAGAATTTCCAATATGCAGACAGTAAATTTGTATTTGATGAAATTTAAACAGATATGTTTGTTAAATCATTAAATGCACACTCCTCTGGATACCAAACACAAAATTTATAGCACATTCTGATAAATAAAATTAAATTTGATTACAATTCATTACAGTGAACCCTGTCATGATAAACCACCCAGAAGAGGTTGGTTTGTCAGGCAGGGTCCACTTAAGACAGGTTTTAACCATGTCATGGCAAGGTCACTATGCTCTGTCCTTACTTTTCTACATTCAAAACAAAGAATACAGAATGCATGTCAGAAAGATACAATTCACATTTTGCACATGTCCACAGCAAACACGAAAAAGCCAAACCCAACTGCATGTAAAGTGCTTCTTTAGATTTACCACTACATGACATGCCAGGGGACAGAATCTTTGTCTTCTATTTAAAAATTTCACAATATAAAGGCATAATCTATGTTGCAAATGATTTTGTCAAATATTTTTGCATTAAAGTCATATTTTCCATTATGTTTTGTTAAGCAAACAAAAAAATTAACTACTGCAATTTTAATGATTTCAAATCTATAATGAAAATTTTTCCTAAGTGTCAATGTTGACATTCAATGCATTACAAAGAAAATTCACATGTATATTGTTGCATTTACATAACAGATGACTAGGGGTGTAACAATATACAGGTATATCGATATATCACAGTATTTTTTAAAAAAAAACCAGTACACCAGTGCAAAATTTTGTGTATCGATATTTTCTGGTACAATAAATATTTGGACAGTTTAACATCTTGATGCTTGATAATAGCTGTTGTTGCCATGAAGAAGTAAAATATATGACCAAAAAACATATTTTATACATAAAGATACAGATTTCTGCATCTTAACACAATATTTTCGAATTTCCATACAAAACACTTAAAAAGTAAAAGAATGAAAGACAAGAAATGAGAAGTCTGTATGTATCGATACGTATTATGATATGGTGGTATTGTATGAATATATCACTATAAAATTATTCATTTTAGATATTCATCCTCACAGTTGACTTTTAAGGCATTACAGAGAAAATTCAAATGTATATTGTTTGATTTACATAACAGATGACTTTCAATGCATCACAAAGAAAATTCACATGTTTATTGCTTGATTTATATAACAGATGACATTCAATGCATCACAAAGAAAATGCACATTTTTATTGCTTGATTTACATAACAGATGACATTCAATGCACCACAAAGAAAATGCACATTTTTATTGCTTGATTTACATAACATAAGACATTCAATGCATTACAAAGAAAATTCACATGTTTATTGTTGTATTTACATAACAGATGAAGTTCAATGCATTACAAAGAAAATTCACATGTATATTGTTGGATTTACATAACGGATAACATGCTACATTTTACAGGCTAGTAAAGCTCAGCTGGAAGATGTGTGGGAAAACCAAGATCATTTAGACAAAGACAATTTTAATCCTAAAACTTTCTTCATGATGCATGGTATGACCCTTGTATGGATATTCTCTTGTCATTGGGGTTGAGAAGGCATCCTGTATTATGTTTTTATTAGTTAAATACTGACAATTTTTTTCTGATTAACTGCAGTTTATACATGTTTAGTGACAAAATAGATAAATGTTGATTGTTGTAATGGAAACAGTGTACAGGATGTGTTCCCAAAAGACTAATAACATCCCATTCTAACACCCTCCCCCTGTTTACCTATGGAGTTAACATATTTTCTAATTTTTAATAGGGCAGTAAACAACAATTTGAGGAAGTTTGGGAGAAAAATGATCACTTAGACCCTAATGAATTCCAACCTAGAACTTTCTTCCAGATGCACGGTACGAAAAATTTTTGTAATTATGTACATGTAGCTTAGTTCATGGTAAAAAAAAGCAACTGCTGAAAATATCACTGCTATTGGGAAAATATCTTCCAACTAAAAGCTATTTCAGGAGTTATATTTCACTTCCATTTTAGCATAGATTTACATGTAATCTACGATTTCATGATTTCACAAATGAATATTTCAAGAAGCTGCAGTCTAAATCCTTGTAAAGAAAAAGCAGAGTTATTCATTTCAGAATTCATTTTAGTCCTACAAAAAATATAACTTAACAATTTGTACAAACATACCTTAATTCAAGTGATAGAATGTTATTAGGATTCAGACATTTTTCAGGTTTTTGAATTAAAGGAGAGTTATGCTGTGCATGTGTTTATAAATAATGACTTGGTTGAGGGTTAATGAATCTCATTACTTAGCATGGGTTGGAGCCTCATTACTCAGCATGGGTTGGAGGATGTGATAAATATTATATTTGAAGTTTCAAATTTTGTTTTGGTCTTACCAGTGTTTGGCATCAGTTTTATGAAAAGTCTTGAATTGAGTTTTTCTTTAAATCCTTGAATTTTAATGTACCTTGTAGTATATTGAAAAATATTTTGTCCCCTGACACATTATTGTGATGGATATGGAAATGACAGGTGTCTGCCAAATTTGCAAGCTTTCTTGCAAATTTTTCTCATCCAGTTTGGTTGATTGAATGATTGAATGGTGCTTAACCGATTGTGGCAAATATTTCATGCATATTCAGGACGAGAGCATATTAATGATGAATAATGATGAATGAACCCTGCTTTGTACTAGACCGACACGCTGAGCCAGATTTTTAACGTGCAAGCTCACGAAAGCAACAGTCCGCAGGAAGAATTGCCACTTTACCCAGACACATTATTCTGACTCTGGGCCGACCAGAGTTTCACACAGGAAGACGGATCTTTTCCTTTAAAGTCGCAGACTAAACTAAAAACAAGCTGTTCACTTTTCCCGTCTGGAGGTTATAGTCCCTTTAACCCTTCCCTCTTCCCTGAAATTATCGATAATGGATTGGAAATGAACAATATATTGGGTGTAAATATGCCGGAAGAGCTGGGCCACTAGAGTTCACCCCAGTTTGGGTCAGCATTGTTTATAGAACTTTGCATTTTTATTTTTAGTTTTATATGAACATTATATATACGTCCCCGATAAAATTAACAGAAATACTGGATAATAATTTTGATGGAAGTTATTCCGCTATTCTTCAGACAGCTATTTATTATCAATATACATTGTATTTTATCTGGTTGTAAACTCCATTTCCAAGACTGATCGCAGTGTTTAATTATTTATTTCAGAAGAAATAGTGAAATTGACAGGTTTGGTAATTGCTCAAGATGCATTTTTGAATCATCTGAAGATGCTGACATGATATGGAGCCGACTTTGTAGATTGGTACCAATAACTTGGAACAACAGAAAAGTTGTGGGATTGAATGAAAGGTGCGTATTATTTTTACTATATATTTTCTTTCTGGATTTGTGTTGTCTATTGCAGATCCGGGATAAGTCCATTCTTGGATTATTTGGGTATTTTAATACCAGGTCCATTAACCTAGACCTATTCGTAGATGCAAAATAGAGTAGGTCCATTAACCTAGACCTATTCGTAGATGCAAAATAGAGTAATGCCAAATTACTTATCACATTTTTATTATTTTACAAGATTGGAGGGTGGCTTATTTTAAAATATACACTTTCACTTTACTTGTAATTTAATTGGCTGCACAAGCGACATACAATACAACTGTATGTCTCTGGTTGCACTTTGGACTCAAAACTAGCCGCAACGTTTGATTTTGTGAAAAACCAATGTCTTGCAATTTGAAACAATTTTTATTTCAGATTTAGAGTTTTGAGGTATGATCCTGGTGAAAACTTCCATCCTCATTTAGATGGTTCTAATATCCGAGAAAATGGTGACAGAAGTTACATGTCAGTACAGATTTTCTTAAATGAGGTAAAGTTTTGAGGAAATACGGTAGTTTACCGAACTTGAAGTTAACAGTACACACAAGAAAACTAGAGCTTTCAAAAGGGGTTTCCAATTCCTTTTAGATTTTCTGTTTACATTTCCAGTATATTGTTTTGACACATACTTCACACAAGGCATTTTCATTTCCCAAACTTTGATATTAAAATGCAATGTAATGGGTTTTAACCTGTTATTGCCATTTTATTACGCATCAGAGACACATGAACATGTACGTGTATATTCATTCCCTGGGAGTAGTAAAACTAGATACTACCAGAAATACCCAAATGTATGTGAAAACATCTCCCAATGCATATTAAGATTCATATAAAGGATTCAATTTATTTTGCATGTAAATGAAGTTTATATGTATCTTAAGTTATGAATGTACATTTATTGTTTGACTTTTCAGGACTTTGAGGGTGGAAATACCACATTTTTGTGCATGCTGGAAAAAGACAAAACTGAAGTTATACCCAAAACAGGTATTTATGGCACATCTATTATTTCCAAAGGGCTCTTGGAAAATGCTACCAATCACAACGCTCTTAGATGGTTAATAAAACCTATTCTGGTGATTTTTTTCTTATTTGATGCTACACAGGCCTGGTGGACATTTTAATGACACCCGCAACTAAGATTTGGGTGTATGTAGGTTTCAATCTGTCTGAACAAAGAAGGGTACACATTTTGTGTAATCAAATCCTCTAACAGCTTTTACAAGAAAGGTTAAAACTTTGTTGAGTTCTTTTATATAAATTAACTAAGTGATTTTTCATCAGTATTTCATTTGAAGGGTATCAATTTGTTAAATAAATTAGTGGCACAGATTTTAACAGAAATTTTGTGGCAGGTTTCTATATGCAATGAAAATGTGCACCCCTATTTGGTTACATTTTATATTTTTTCCAGATTTGAAGTATAGTTGAACTAAGTCATTTCTCATGAATATTCTATAAGAAGGGTACCCATTTTGTGTAACCAACTCCTCCTAAATCGTTTAACTGAGTTCTGAAACTTTTCAAGTGTTTGTACATACCTTGAAGATGTGCACCTACTCTTAGTTGCGTTTCATGTTGATTTCCAGATTTTAGGGCTAGTTGATTTTTCATAAATATTTTATAAGAAATTTGGCTCTTTATTATCAACTTCTGCAGCTTTCAACTGAGGGGGTTTGTTGAATGTTCTACATACATTGAAGATATGTATCTCATATTTTTGTTGTATTTTATTATCTTTTCTGGATTTTACATTTAACTTTGATTTTTCCAATATACTCAAATGGGAGCAGGGGGTATTAGTGAGCTAATTAGGTGACAGTACCTCTTGTTAAACACTGATGACCGTTCTAAGCCAAAGCAATTTTAAACAGGATTGAGGTCCCAACATTTTATATTTATTCTCTGTAGAATTTAACAATTTTTTTTGTTTTTAACTTGAAGCACCATTGATCAAATTAATATTTACAATACCGATAAATTGTTTCTGTTCATTCTAGGATCAGTATTAATATTTGAGCATGATATCCTACACGAGGGATCCAGGATACTGTCTGGGAGGAAATACCTGCTACGTACAGATGTGATGTATTCCAAAGAAGAAATACCCAAGAAATCAAAATTATCTAGACTTTTACAATTGTTCAAAACTTGAATCACACAATAACTGACAATGTTTAACTGATCAATCATGTAGATTAAATAATATTGTCTAAAGTATTAGCATGCGTCTATGGTTAATAGAAATAATACCGTGAAACCTGACTACACTGAACACATTTTGGACCTGAAGAAATGTTCGGTTTAGACAGGTGTTCGGATTAGGCAGGTTAAAAACAAAGGAAAACTTGTATAAATGACTTAAGAATCAGTCTGGTTAAGACAGGTTTTCGGTGGTTTAGACAGGTTTCACTGTACATACAAAAGTTCCAAAGTCTCTAGTACAAAACAGTCTTACTTTGTTAATAAGTTTTTATCAAATAAAATGTAAGCTGTGGGTTTAGGTGTGGGAGCAGACATAAATTGGCAAATCACTAGCAACACAAAATCTGTTTCAACAAAATATGGGACAGCATTATTATGTTCGATTTATTTGTTTGACTGGGGTTTAATGGCACCTTCAACAATATTTCAGTCACATAATTTAACATTAGGGGGGAAACTGGCTTCAGAATTTTTTTGTAACCTGCCTGTCCAGAAAATTATTTTTCATAAAGTTGGCCATCATAATATTTTTTGGGGAAAAACAATAACCTCCCTTAGAGTTAAATGGTCATTCTCTAACTGACAAACGTTATCATGGCGATATGAGTCAATTGCATCCTTTTTGTGTGGTACAAAGTCAGGTGCGAACTCACAACCTATAGGTGATAGAATACAGTGATATGTACAGTGAAGTTTAAATCAACTACTTAGAACACTTGGCAATCCAGGCCCCCTATTATGTTGGAATTGATTATAATGTCAGAATACTGGCGACAAGTCCTATGAATTTTGACATATTGATGTCTTATTCTCTCTGTGTAAATGGACAAACTCTAAAATCAGTTTCTAGATGGGAGGTTCATGAGATTTTTATAATAATGGTGATGGATGATTTTCATTTTGAAAGCTGCTGTAAGAACTAAATTAAGGTATCCAAACCATAATTGACCACATAACTATTATAAAAACACAGATTCCTGAGTAGAAACTAAGGTAATGACCTCGGCAAAGGTCAGTGATCTTTCGGAAATATTTTGAAATCTAAAGTAAACCTTCTATGTTAATTAAAAAAGTTGAATTTTACTATCCAGAATCATTCATTTCATGAAATAAAGAAAAGAATAAGGATTTGGCATGAATTGTTTGAGAAATTAAGAATATTTCACAGCCATTTTTTATGGTCAGATACCTTATCATAAAGAAACCCTAGCAGCATCACAAGTATTTCTAGCTATTTATTGATAACCAACCAAATATGTTTTGTCACCAGCTTGTATGGAGATCAATGAATCATAGAATCAAAAGACTGCTAATGCATTGCCTAACAATATACACAAGAAAAAATCGTATCTCAACAGTAACCCAACACCTCTTCCACTCTGATAGTGACTAATGATCCAAAGTTTGTTGGTTTGTTTGATTCAGGCTTAACGACACTTTCAACAATATTTCAGTCATATCCTGGCAATCAGTTTTACTGGTAAAGGTAGAAAGAGTAGCTGTAGAGAAACTTCAAGCTTGGGCTGGTAAGTGACAAACCTTATCACGTATGATGCAAGTTAAAAGACCTGTTTTTGTATGGTACAAAGTCAGGATTGAACTTGTGACATATAGGTGATAGGCTACAGTGATTTGTACATTTCAGTTTAAATCAACTACCAAGACCACTAGGTCGACCTGACCCCTGATCCAAAGTTAATATTGGAAAGAATAACAGACCTTATCATCCTTCTCCAGCGCTATATAACCTGTTGAACAGTTCAGTAAAAGTCGTATCTTGGCGAGCACATGCTATTGAACTTGACCCGAATATATCAGCGTTTGACCCGAATATATCAATCGATTCTCCCAAAGTTTCATCCAGTATTTT
>JAULBM010047104.1:0-10635 GCA_032357055.1 Geukensia granosissima | reverse complement strand
AATAATTGAATTGAAGTGTTAACTGACTTTAATTATACAGTTAATCACTTGCTATGGTGAAACGGAATCTTTAACATTGTGTAAAAAAGACATTTATAAACACCTTCATCTCACCAAAATAATTAAACACTCAAAGGCCCAATGAATTGACTTTAATGTAAACTGTCAAACACACATTTATTAAAAATGCCATCATCCAAAACCATCGATTTTTTTTTATCTCCAACAAAATCGTAGTTTCAACGCCTTTTAACCCTTTTGTCAAAAAATCTGTTAATGCTACACAAAATGTTTAAAGTAAAGTTTATTGCATTTTTCATATGGGCTCATGTGAAAAAACATCCAAATCGTATGAAAAATTAAAAAGTTTCACAAGTTAGAGTGTGGCCGTTGTAGACCCCGTTTATCTCAATGAAGCTTAGCGACGGGTCATGAAGTGTACAGCTTATTATGTTGATTAAGTATTGGGAAATACAAAAAAAGACATCAAAATTAAACAAGAAAAAAATACGGAATTCGAAGATACCAAAGGGGCAGACACAAAATTTAAAGAATTATAGATATAGTTTTTGTATTTTTCGAGATATGACGATTTATTTGGGAATGAAATATTACATGCTACTGGTTACTGGACCGTTTGACAACACGATATTTGTTGAATTTGCAAATCTCTTGTAAATTGTGGCTCTGGTGTGTGTGATCAAAACTTTTCACAAATTCTCACACTTTTGTAAAGAAACTGTGTTATCAGACGAAAACAAAGCCAATTATACATTTTCTTAATAGATATTTAAAACATTTGAGGCGACGGTCGACCAAAATAATTTGTGGGAAAGATTTATGAATAATATTCCCAAAGTCGAGTAAACACATTTTTGTCATCTTGAACCTGCTTGAGTATATCATTGTGAAGGTATTACTTAGAATAGCTGAAAGGCAAGATCAAGATTAATAACAACAAAAACCGCATAAAATTGAACTAAAAATATACGTTATTTGACCATGTGGATAGTATTTATTCTGTTATAAAGCTCCACTGGCTTTGAAATTTCAGGGCAAACTTGATGTACCAGTCCATATATATAATCATGCAGGAGGTGATTCATCCATATCAAAAACCTACCAAATTTAAACTTGTTTTTTAATTCAGGAACTGTTCCTATGTACATAACCAGCCTTTGTTTGCCATTTGAGCCTTGAACTTTTGAGATAAAAATTACATAGTATGTGCATGAATACGACCATTTGCAAGAGTTATTGTTCTTGATTTAGTTGATTTCTTTGAGATATACATGTATGATTTTCTCAAAAGTATATGCTTTGACTGAGAAACGGCTATAATGGTGTTATCATATGAGGTATGAAATCTAAAAAATCAACTACAGATTAGTGGGTTTTCCACACCATGTATCACGTCACCATTGATATTGCATGAATTTTAAAAAGACTTCTTCTTAATGGCATGATCATCATATATGTTTCATAGGACAACTGAGCAGTCTCCGGCGAGCGATCCATCCTCACAGCTGACCTAAGGCGTATGCAAGGTGGCGAATAATGAAGACCAATATGTAACAGCTGCTAATTTATAGGCATGGATTTTCATTGTTGTTGATGGCGTTTCCCAGGTGGAGAATAATGAAGACCAATATATAACAGCTGCCAATTTAGAGGCCTGGATTTTCATTGTTATGGATGGCGCGCTTTGAGAACGCTGCATATGTTACTCGTAGAAGAGATGTGACCAAAAAGCTTAATTATCCCCCTACCATTTTCTTGTGTCAATCAAAAACTAATCTGTATCCCACTATACTAGCTTACTACCCTTGAAATTGTGAAAATTGTCGAACCTGTACTAATCTTGGATATGCAAGAACAATTTTACGTTAAGTAACCGACAATCATATTTTATAGTAATTTTAGGAATAGGTATTGGTAAGTTGTCGGAGTTGATGATTGCAAAATGGTGTTTTGAATGTTCGAGTTGTAAGTTGAAAAATTAAAGCTAAAAAACTAGATGTAGTATAAAAGATTAAAGTTATAGGGTGAATGTCAAGTAGGACGTACTTCATCTCTGAAAGAAACAGAGAAAAATGCTGAATCTACATGTGTTCATGGGGCCTTCAACAGGGCTGAAATCGCACATATTTTGGCGAGCTATAGATCGTCCCAAACAAATAAAACATGTATATGTATAGGAATATCTCGCCTGAATTTTAATCATATTAAATACAAAAACAATGTGTTCATCTCATTCGATTTGTATCGAGTGCTACAGGAAATAATAACGGCAAGTACACATAGTACAAAAGATCAGAACAAATAGTATCAGCTTAATTGATTAACTTTCTCACCAAGAATGGTCGAATAACCAGTTTTTAGGTAGGAATCATCAAGAACATCTGTAAGACTGCTACTACCATCAAAAGCTATCACGTAGATACCATTGGATGTAATAAAAGTCTGATGAGTTGAGAAGTAAACTATCTGTCCAGCAAAATCTAAAACTGGTACAGGAATGGCGTCATGCTTGTCCATTCCAAGTGAGGTTTCAATTTTATGATGTAGTTCCTTAATTACATCATCTGCAGGCTGTTCTCCAAAGTGCTTATATACTTTTATTACATCTGTTTCAAGTTTTTCATCCTGCTGTACAAATGCCAAAACCTTCTGATACACCGCCTTTGAGAAACTGTGCTTTCCTGTAGAGATTTACAAGGGAAGTTTAATAATTATTGCGCTCTTAAAAGATTGCGTATAACTCCAATTATCCAATGAAAAAAAAACGCGTGATAGACAGAAATAAAAAAATGTTTATCAGAAAATATATTCCGCAGAAATAAATCGACTGTAGAATCCCATAAGAAATAAACGAGTTAAAATACTTTGGAAAGCATAATAATATATCATAGCGAAATTCAATGCTCTAAGGACCTCCAATCTCTTATCAGTTAATAATAACACTGTACTATATGAATCGCATATTGATTGACCACCTTAGCCTACTCACCGAAACATAATCTGTCGATGTTAAAAGTAGCATTTCCTAAGGGGGCAAGTTTGGTCATGTAAATATAACCTTTTACCAAAAAAAATCGATTGTTCAAGAATATTTTCATTAATAACAAAACGAAAATTCGGGAAACATCAATTGAAGGATGTTAATTTTGTCAGTGTTTACAATACTGTTGCGGAACATTTACGAAACAAAATGGACACAGGGGTCTCTCCTCTAATCAGGTTTGAATAATTGAAAATAGTAAAAAGAAGTCATCTTCAGCTGAATAAAAATGAAATTAACTTTATTGACTTTAAAAATTTTATATACACCAAGACATTACATAATGGCTGCTTGTTGATAATGCATTTATTATTATACGTACAAATGTCATGCGTGAAATACCTGCTTTCTTTTTTAAAAGTTTTCCGAGTTCAAGGTCAAACAGCAGTTTTCCAAAATAAACATCAATTCCGTCTGTACTTTGTCTTTCTTTTGGGATGTCTTCTTGGATTAGGTTTATTACAAGTGACGTTTTTCCTGCCCCAAAGCCACCAACTACAAGAATTCTACTGTCGTAAGAGGGCACTAGGTCCTTTGAGAATAGTCTTGAAATGCTTTCCTTGTGGACCACTTAAAAATGGAACAATGTTTTTACTATACATGATATTCTTGGCTTGATTTCAACGGCGATCAGGAAGGCCTTAATTTGTGATAGTAAGCATCTTATCAGCATGATTTTTTAAGAAGTCTCTCGTTGAACACCAAATTATATGATAATATATTACGATGCACGATGTTCTTCGCTAGATTTCAATAAAGAACAACAAAGCCTCGAATTTTTACACTAAGAATCATATCATCATCATTTCTTATTCATTCCTTGACGAACAAGTTCTTATCATTAATCTGCCTGCAGTAATTTACAACTGATAATCGCTGAATGGAAATAAAACGAGTGTAAAATACCACTTTGGAAGACAAAAAGTGCATAAAGGAGAAAATGAAAACATAAAGAACAAATGCTTTGATTACTCAAACTACTTTACAAAACAGAAGTGGGAAATGTGTTCTTGAAGGGGAAGCGGTCTTAATTTGAAAATCAAGAGTGCCAATTACATTACAAAAAAAATTCCACGTTTCGTAGTGATCTATAATACTATTTTCAGATTAGATGATATAAAAAATCCTTTTTTTAAAAAGTTATGTTATGGACGTTTGCTACTCTTCTGCTTTACGAGATATATGCGTTTGAAATTTGGTGGAAAAATGGTTTCACTAGACTATTCATAGGTTTTGGCTTGGTTTGTTTTCCATATCAAAACCCAGGAAGAAATAACAAGAATTTTATAAAAACCTGTCAAATGATATTTTAGGGTCTGTTTAATGTAAATATGAAAAGAAAAGTGGGGGCCACTGGATACAATCCATTTGTGCTTTAATATGACTAAAACTCAAGGATTTCGAAAATCTAACAAAAAAAGGCTGAACATGAGCAACGAACGAACAACAATAAGACAGAGAGAATCTTTGATAGATTCTTTACATTCTACAAACTTTAACGGTTATCGTGGCACTGAAAACATCAGAATTGGATTGGATTTAAAAAATGTATACAGCTTTCACTCTCGGTCTAAATGATACTATTATGGACAATGAGAACACATCTCGAACATCATCTTTTAACATCATGGACATTGTCGACAGGAGATAACGTAACTTGAGGTCTCATGGGAAGCGAATAAATCGTAATAAACCTGCTAAACAACGCACCGATTATTCGCTCAAGGAACGTCTTGTAATATTTGAAAACAACGGTAGACATCAATTGTTGTGTAAATTATGAATTATATCGATTATCAAATTATATGATCTTTTCATAGAGAGCCAAATTATTTCGTATTATAGTCCACTCTACGAGAACGCAAGTATAATAGGTTTTGTTACCACAGACTGTTCCCTCGTATAGATAAACTGCACGATCATAAAGGACATACCTTAAGTATTAAGTACATCAACCGAGGTATTGATTTGATAAATTTATCTAGTATATTTAATGATACAACCGTTCAAAATCTTATAACTCCATATTCTGAAAACATCGGTTACCTCGATGTTAATATTAGAGATAATACACCTATTACATGATACTGTGACGTATCCAAATTTAGATATGAACCCTATGGCCATATTATTATTGGAGACCTTAACATCGTTGTAGACCGAGAACTTATAAACTTTTTGAGAAAAGAACCTAAATATCACCCCTTCGAGTATTGACTGGGATGAATGTCGCAGAGTCATTAATGATGTCCTTCCTTCTAATTTCAAGAAATGGAGAAAGAGATAAAATGCGGATAAAAAATCTCTTGATGTTTTTCTCAATAAATGCATTGTAAATATCCGTAATGCACACCTAAAAAAATTTGGAAAATACAAATGAAGTATATTTAATTTCTAGAATCAAAACTAAACTGCAAAAACTCGAAAGTCGTTCGTTTTTGTAACTGCTGCAAAAGCCGGCCAACAATATGGTCGTGGTGTGTTGTAAATACTTCATGGAGGTACTTAAGATAGAGATATTTAATTCTTCTACCTTCCAAGCCGTGCACTCAACAGAGAGTCTAAACCAGACAGACACATTACTTCCACAGATTATACGTAATACCTAATATTCCTGCTGAATATTTTAGAGTCCCTACCATTTATTGGTTACCTAAACTACATAAAAACCTTTCAAGTTCCGTTTTATCTCAGCGGCCAATAAGGGTACTACTACTACTAAACTTTCTGTCCTTTTGACTAGTGCTCTAAATTGAAAGAACTTATCATGATCATGAATTACTCTAATAAAGCTTACTGCAAGGTAATCATTGTAAAGTTATTTATGTATCCATACCGAAAATTGAATGGAATTTTATTAATGAATATTTATAATGATTATGTCTAATAAGAGTAGGAACAAATTCAGATTCCCTTAGAACTTTTCCATTGTTAAACAGTTACAGAACTGTTCGAAACTAATGCAGACTTTTCCATACTTTTTGAGACAGTTATGAATCTTTCTAGAATAGACGAGACTAGGTAGAGAACAGTTTTATAAAGGTCAAGACAGATTCAGACTAATTCAGACTTTTCTGTTATTTTCAGCCTAGAACAGACTGCGGACGATGAAATGTCAATTTCTGACAAAATCAGACCCGTTAAGTGAATTTCAGTCCAGTTCAGACTAAATCAGGCCTTTTCAGAATTTTAAGAGTTTGTAGTGGAATGGACGATTAAACGACAAGTTTTCGTTTAAATGGATTAACGCATTGTGATGTAAGCTACCCTCAAATGATTCAGACGCATGCTTTAAACCAATTAAGGACTCCTGGAAATCTGCAATGTACCGTATATTATGGTTAGATGTCAACACTTACTATTCATCCAGTGTGCTTTTGTTTAATGTATTTGATGTATTAGGTTCATTAAATCTACTTAAAATCAAAGGATATAAAATGCCATAAATGTTAAAATACCGATCATTTCGGAAAAATGTACAAAACAAGGCAACCGGGCAAGATCAATTCAATTACACGGGATCGGGATATAGTGATGAAGAAGTATTCTGTCTTACAGGAATGGTAAGTCCAACGATTCCTTTAGATGTTGAAGGTAAAGTTATAAACATTCTTATAGATTCTGGCTCTTCAATAAATGCTATAGACAAACAAACATTTGATTTATTAGGGTCATCACGATGCATTCAGAAATTTTCTACAAATATTTATCCATATGTCAGCGAAACACCGCTTAAATTTATTGGAAAATCAACCTTGAAAGTGTATGTAAATGATAATCTGCATGAAATCGAATTTCACATTATCGCTGGTACTGAAAAGCCGTTAATTCGCCATAAAACCGCAGTTTAATTAGGGCTATTACACAATGTTGAATTCACTAGACGTAAACACAGAAAGTATCATCAGTTCATTTAGGGACAGATTTACTGGGTTAGGACAACTCAAAAATTTTCAGCTAAAATTACATATCGACGCATCAGTAAAGCCCGTAGCCCAGTCCGTTCGTAAAATACCGTTTAAAATGAGAAAACAAATAGATGAATAAATTAAACAACTCGAAGAAATGGATGTAATTGAAAAGGTAGAAAGTCCAATTCCATTAGGTTAGTCCTTAGTGGTCGTTTCGAAAACCTCGGGAAAAGTGATCATGTGTGTTGAGATGCGTTTTGCTAACAAATCACTACAAAGGGGAAAATTCCCTATTCCGAACGTGGAAGATACCTTGTATCAAATGAATGGAACTACTTTGTTTTCAAAGTTACAATTATGTCAGTCTTTTCATCAAATATTATTAGAGAAAAGTTCTCATTACATCACAACATTCGTCAGTCATAAGGGTCTTTATCGCTTTAAACGATTAAATTTCAGAATAACCTCAGCCGCTGAGTTACATCAGAAAATTCTGCAACAAGTAATCAAAGATATTCCGGGTTGTAAGAATATCGCAGATGATATTATTGTTTTTGCCAAAAACCAACAGGAATATGAAAAAACACTATGTGCTGTATTAAATAGGTTCCGTTAAAAAAATCTAACATTAAAAAGAGAAAAATGCGAATTTAACAAGTCTAAATTAAACTTCATGGGGCATACCTTGTCTAAGGACGGTGTAAAGTCGGACAAAAGTAAGATCCAAGTGATACAATAATTTCAGAGACTGAATTCACCTGCTGAAGTTCGCAGTTTTCTTGCGCTAATCAATTGCTAGTCAATTTCTGCGCGAAGTACATACCAAATTTTGCCACCATCGCTGAACAACCAATACGCAAGATCACAAGAAAGGAAGTTGATGGGAACTGGAGTCCCGAACAACAAAATGCGTTCGAAAAATTAAAACAAGTATTAACAAGTGCACAAGTCATGGTATATTATGATCAAAACGCCGAATACAGTTGTAGATGTGAGTCCGCACCGTTAACAGGTTAAGTCGCGATATTACATGTATCTCAGAAACAAACGAATGCTGAATTTAGACCAGTGGCATACGCAAGCAGAACGCTATCGCCTGTCGAAAGGAGACTTTCGCAAACTGAACGCGAGGGTTTAGGTGTTTATTGGGGAATTAACAGGTTCAATATTTATCTGTATGGCATGGAATTTGATGTTTTTACAGATCACAAGCCTTTCGTTAGAATTTTTAATGAAACTCATGAAGCCCCAGCTCGAATTCAGAAATGGGTTCTCAATTTACAAAGATATATGTTTACTGTGAAATACCAACCAGGACATTTAAACGCGGCCTGAAAACAGTGAAACTAAAGATTATATAAACTATGTTACTAACAGTGCTGTACCGAAGGCTATGACATTAGAAGAAATTGAAACCGTTTCACAGGATGATAAATGCTTATAAAAAGAGTACGAGAATGTCTAGCGAAAAACAAATGGTCAAAACAAGGGGATATGAAACCGTATTGTCTGGTACGGAATGAACTGAGCGTGAAACATTCTGTCGTTCTTAAGGGAACAAAATTAGTTATTCCGAGAAATTTACAACAGCGAGTTTTTAATTTAGCTCATGAGACTCATCAAGGGATAATCAAAACGAAACAATTGCTCCGTGAAAAAGTTTGGTGGCCTGGAATAGACAGTGATGTGGAAACAATGATACAAAATTGTCATGCGTGTCAACTGGTGTATAACCAATCTCGTCCTCATCCCGTTAATTGTCAAATTTACCGGATGGTCCATGGAAAAAACTTGCAATTGACCTGAGTGGACCCTTCGCTAATGGAGATTATCTATTGGTAATTATCGATTATTATTCTCTTTTCCAGAAGTTGAAATCATTCGTTCAATTACAAGTACTATAACGTTATAAACAAACTCCGGAAAATTTGCGCAGTTCATGGATTTTGTTCAGAACTTGTTACAGACTATGGAGGTAATTTTGTTTCAGATGAATTTAAAAGTTATCTGTCAGACAATGGAATTAAGCACACTCGTGTGACTCCTTACTGGGCACGTTCCAATGGATTAGTTGAAAACTTTAACAAAACTCTAAAGAAAACTATAAGAGTAGCAACAGTTGAAGGAAAAAATTGGAAAGAGGAAATATGTAACTTTTTATTGAATTATCGTGCGACTCCACATACTACAACAAGACGTTCACCTTCGGAATTACTCTTTAATAGAACAATTCAGACCAAATTACCACAATGTGCCGAGAATTCTTAAGACAAGTGATGCCAAGCGAAAAGCCAAATGTAAAGAGTACGCTGACAGAAACAATAGTTCTTATGTAAACAAATATTGTGTAGGCCAAAATGTGATTCTTGCAAAACGTGATGGGAATAAAATGTCAAGTGTGTTCGAAAACAAATTGTACAAAGTAATCAAACAGAAAAGAAGCAGTCTGTTAGTGCGATCAGAAAATGGACCAACTTTTTATCGTAATTTTTCTCACGTGCGACCATATTATGGTACTTTTCCGTGTCATGAAAAAAAGAACACACAGAAATAGGCACTCAGTGTGTGTTTACTAAAGTATCAATCATTTATTTTCAAGTACCGTTAGAATTTTGGCAGTGACATTAGTTTTCTATATTTTCTTAATTGGATATTTTTTTGCTACTGACTGTAAAGTAAATCGATGATTAAATCTGTTCTATGTTTTCAATTCAAAATAAGGAAGGGATGTAATGTAGTTAAATATGTTTAGACCTATCGTGCGAGTGGGTGGAGCTTCCTCCACGTGCATGTCTGTTGTCAATCTGTGTATATGCCTCGGTATATGCATGCTACACATGATTTTATGTCTAAGCCTTTAACTTCGAGTTTAGTGGATTATTAGATTCAATGACTTAAGTTTGATTCCCAGGAATATTAAAGCCCAAAATCCCGATATTACAGCTAGCACGTTGAAAATACGGCTTAGCGTATCGGTCTAGTACAAAAGCAGGGTTCATTAATCATCACACATCATCCATATGCTCTCGCCTTGAATATGCATGAAATATTTGCCACTAGACGTTAAGCACCATTCAATCAATAAATAACATAAGTGATGTGCCATTGAGACAGCCATCCACCAAACTGATGACCCGGTCGATATCTGCAACTGGATTTATTACGGCCTTAGCGCCCGTTAGGCAACTGCTTACACACCATTTTGGCAAAAAAACTATGTGAAGCTTAATCGGCACTTAATTTATACTCATAAATCAATCTCAAATTCATGATTTAGTCAATGCAAAGTCAATACAGAGTACAACTGAGTATTGACTTAAAGATCGAGATCTGTACATTAATTTGCGGAAATACATGAATGAATTTACTCCTTCTGTAACTTTATGCTAAATAAATGAAAACATTTTTGGTTTATTGCAATATTAGTGGACGACGTAGGCAACCGTAAACAAGATCAGTCAAATTCTTCTGAAGAAACACCAACGCGAAAAACATCATATCAGAACAAGCATCTAACTGTAGCGGTGCTATAACTCACGGCTACATATGTCCTAAATCATAACTCGTTTGGCTGTGCAAGAAAATTGTTTGGAGAATTTCCGGTGATGAGTTAGGAGAACAATCACGCCACTTGGAAAGGTAAGACGAACACGTTTTTTCTTG
>JAULBM010047093.1:0-10635 GCA_032357055.1 Geukensia granosissima | reverse complement strand
TAAGAGTCACTGAACCATGCAAAGTAGGTCAAGGACCAAGGTCATCTGGTTTGTCGGTAATTTCATATCACGAACTACAAGCACACTAAGTTTGGTCATCCTATCATTAATACTTTCAGAGATATAGAGCTTTCAAAAAAAACTAACGCCGCCGCCGCCACCGGAAAGTAACACCTATGTCTCGCTTTCGCGACTTCGTCGCAGGAGAGACAAAAAAGAAAACCCAACAAAATGTTTAGTTTAAGACGTTCTACAATGGTCACATGACGCATAGAAAATGCTTTAAATGTGAAAATACTAAGAAATTAATTAATTTGATGCAATTTTGTCGATTTTAATATGGTTCGCACAAAAACAGCACAACCAAACTGCACAATTAACGACCGATCAAGTACAAATGTACAAATTATCTTCGTGAAGTTTTTGTGAGATCATATTAATTTTGAACAAACACCTCTAAAAATTGAGTATTTTTACCAAAAATGTTTAATTCTTGTCAAAATAGTCAAATATACCCTTTCATTTTGTCGAAATAATGAAAAGAATACAAGAAAAAGCCATGCATTACTAAAAGACGATTATTAAACAGCATTTTCACAACAACTTATTATTGTGTCATAAAATCAAAAATTTGGGCCACATATGGGGCTTAACGTACAATGTACCTACATGTACTCTTTTACAAAGATAGATCATCGGAAAAAATGGGGCTTAACGTACCTACTCCTTTGGCATTGCATTCATCTTGTACTTCTTCGCGGTTATTGACAAAACATTACTAAATCATCGGACATTCTGTGTTTGATGACATTTTGTGTTGAGAGGCTTGAAAATCTAACTCTGAGCTTGCTTTCAATAACTGTGGGCATTCATTATAAGGTTGTCTTCTTTGTTTAGAATATTTATTGTAATTCAGGTATTCACTAGTCGGATTTAGTAACTTTCTGTTTGATTTTATATTTCTTCGGTTACTGCTTTTGTTTATTTGGATTTTTTCTTTTGTCCATTCGTAGGGGGGTGTCCACTTAACTTGTTTACCCCACCACATGTGTCATGTGCCTGTTCCAAATCAGGAATTGTAGCGATAGGTTTGTCATTGTTTTAAAAGGTATTTAAGAGTAGTATTAATTTAAGAATACATGATTTTCTTTATTTTGGGTCGATTTAGAGCTTTGAATTCTATAAGGAGTGGTATTCCAGCCTTGTTGTTATTCCAGGCCTTGAGGCGACCTGTAGATTTGTAAATTCCCTTTTATTTCTTGTTATTGTGGTGTAGTCTCTCAGACATTTACCCCATATCTTTTCATTTTCATATTAAACTAAAGCATTTCAGGTTAAGGACCGTCGTTTTTTTTTCAAATTATCAAAGATTATAAACTCAATTAAGAAGAAGAATTTTAATTTGCATTTCTCTAAGAAAAGCTCGACTGATTGATTTTAAATATCCGTGAAGCAAAAATGAAATGCAGTTTTAATTTAGAATTTTATTTTGAGTATTTTATACAAGCAAACAGTTTTCTTTTTAAATTAAGAAATAAATTATTTAAAGCTATGTTGTGATGGTTTGACATAAAGTACAACTTTATACTAGTGTTTGAGCTACAGGTTAGTGCATGTAGAGTAAAATGAAAATTAAAAGTAGTTTAAGTTCATGAACATATAAATTTAATTAATTTATATTTCAGCAGGTGTCCCCAGCTTTGTTGTGTTTTTGAGGAAAAAATGAAATATCAACAGAATGCTGGTTGTTTATTAAATTGTTATATTCCGAATCAACTTCTTTGGTTTAACAAATTAATCCGTTAAACAAAACTGAAACTGGGTCCCTAAAAATACTATCTTCAGATTGTCCCCGCCCTACAACAAAACTTTTGTATTTTGTTTGCCAGGTTGAGTAATGGTTCGAAAGTTTCGTTTTCTTCCTTTGGACCCAAAAATCTCAGGCCAAAATCGACTGACTAAGAAAATCGTTTGAGATAGAAATAGAGAAATGTTGGAAGATTTGTAACAATGCGAAAGCTGTCTGTGCCAAAGACTTCGACAAAGTGATCGTAAATCTCGATATTCTTCAGATTATCACGCCTTGTTGATTATTAACCCAAATGTAGAATTCATTTCAAAGATTAATCCCTGGAGCTGAGGTTAGCCCGTTAAATTGGAATCTTAAGTTATCTGAAGCCGTTCAGATCACTACGCTTGGACACTATTTTGGAAAGACATGTGATAGGATTCATCACTGACGTTAATTCCCTATGTGATAGGGATAGATCAACTCGAAACTGTCTTCCTTGTCTTTACATGAAGACACGCTGAAGTTTCAATATCCCGTTTTATCCCCCAGTTGTATCTGATCCCTACCCCTAAACAAAAATAGTTCTTATTCCTCAATAAGTTGTAAAGTCAATATCATGGTCATAAATCCCCTTGGGTGTTGGAACACCTT
Source organism: Geukensia granosissima (assembly GCA_032357055.1). Classification (NCBI taxonomy): domain Eukaryota; kingdom Metazoa; phylum Mollusca; class Bivalvia; order Mytilida; family Mytilidae; genus Geukensia; species Geukensia granosissima. The sequence goes on along the minus strand of JAULBM010047093.1, from coordinate 8,192 downwards.
TTTATCTGGCATTTAGATTCGGATCCTTATCTAGACCATATATTTTTTTTCCTTAGAAGACGACAAGTTGTAGGGTCAATATTTTAGGTCATTCCCTGGAATGTGCTTACCCCTCCTTTTCTGGCTGCAAAGTTCTTACTAAACAAAACGTTTTCAAGGAAATGTATCTCGGTGTCTTGAGACACCCCTTCTTCTGGCATTTGGATTCGGATCATTATCTAGACCATGTATTTTCTTTTTCCTTAGAAGACGGCAAGTTGTAGGGTCAATATTTCAGCTCATTCCCTGGGATGTGCTTACCCATCCTTATATGGCTGCAAAGCCTTTCACAATACGTTTTCAAAGAAATGTACCTCGGTGTCTTGAGACGTCGTGCGATAATTTTGTCTTATTGTGTATGAGGTTCATTTTCAATATATACATATACCATCTCATTTCTCATAAAAATAAGTTGTAAAGTTAATATTTCGGGCCATCCCGTGGTTGCGTCTATCGCTATAGGTCTGATGTGTCTTACTTTGTTTTGGATATGTTAAAACAGTAAGGATTCCACAAGAGATGACTATTTTTTTAATTATTCCATTGAGATTCGGCAATTATCCCCCTGTACTCGTTGAAGTACTTAATAAGACGTGAGTCTAGCATTACTTTGGAACGGGTAAATTGCCTTTTCACTTTAATACAGTATAATGCAGAATTTTTGCATCTGTGTTAAATTTAATATCAAAACTTTAGCTTGAAGACCTATTTAAAAGAGTTTTTATATGAGTATGGATTATACAAACAAGTTGGAATTTTTAACAAAAAAGGTTGAATAACTATTACTCTAAAAAAAAGAAATTAATTTTATTGGATTAAGGAATTTCAAGGTATTATATTTGTCGAAGTGAAAGTACTATAAAATGTTATTAACCAATAAAATCATTTAAAGTTATAATGAGGGTATAATTAAACTACGCTTATACTTGAGCAGCGTGGTTAAGTGTCTATCAAGAATCGAACACTATCAAGACTATTTGACAACGAAATTTATTATTACTATTCCAAATATAAATAACTATCAATTGGTTTTACACTTTTTCTTTGTATTTTTGTACTGAACAATAAGTTCGTATTGTCTAATCAACAGAGGAAGGACTCATTCTGTTGTGTCTAAATATATAATGACGGAAAATTTATTCCAGTTATACAAATTTGTTTTTTAATGAGCTGCAGTTGCACATTCTCCTTTTGTACAAATTCCCAGGAACAAATACATCGTACAATATCTTTTAGCTGAAAATAACACATCATTGAGACCCTTTTCTACCATTTCACAGGAACTTATTTTGGCTTACACACAAAACGATTTTGGGGGTTTTTGTTTGCAGGCTTTGTGGTGGCTTTTTTTATTCATTAAACAAATAAGTACTTTTCAGGACTTTTGGTATGCAGCTATTCGCAAATAATTTCTAGCGACAGCTGAATTTTGCTGTAAAATGTAAAATTTCTATTCATATAATGAAACCATCAGAATCAGATATCAATACACAAAAGACATGTAACATTGATAACAGCTCTGAGCATTACTACTGCGACCTGGCGACTGCCAAAGTTGACCTACCACAATGGTATGTACATTCTGAATGGTTCACCTTTCTACCAGGCCAGAGATCTAAATTACATGTACCAATATGACACGGTAAATTGAGCATACTACTGGTACAAAACGTTGCATATAGCCATAAGAGACTTCCAAGATTTTCTATTTTCAAGAGGGATGCTAATAATCCAGCGGAGACAAAAAATTCTATCTGAAGTATTTGCTGCCACTTGATTCAGTTTCAAAACTTCATAGAGATTTTTCTCAAATGCCGATTTGATTAGTCAAATAATGATTTGAGGAGAAATTTGAGAACTTCCTTATGCAGCTTGTGTTCAGTATTAAATGAAACCGAAACCTGGTCCTTTAAAATGAAAAATTAAATGTAGTTAAAATGAACTATTAAGATTAAAATAATCATTTAAGATTTCAACAAATTGTATAGAATTACTTAATTCACAAAAGTTTTAGATTCATGGATTGAGTAGTTTGTGTTAATTAGAATGGGTCATTCATATAATCTGAATATGTGCTTGCGTAATTGATATGATCAAGATAATGATCGATCCAATATGAAGCCATGTCAGAATATTACACTTTAATGAATTAACATATTTCATGTGTATTTATGTGTTCTTTGCAAAAATAAATCAACAACCGATTGCATTAGGATGCTTGAGAACTGCATATTCACTTCATAATAACTTAATTGAATCATTGCATGATGGTTGCTTAACTCCCAGTGGCATACTGGGCGAGTAAATATTGTTGTGAAATGCATACATGAAAAATGTTTTATTCTAGACAAACACGCTGAGACAGATTTTCTACGTACTACTAGAAAATGCCACCAGTCCGTCAGCTAGGTCCAGCTAAGTCCGGCTACAGTGCATAACTGGATATCTATGTATTGGGGTCTATAAAAATGCACGTAAGATGTTTCCAAAAACATTTTCTGATAGACTATATGTTTTGTATCAACTTCAGATTTTTTCGATTTCGGTTTTTAGTTAAGTATGTTTTGGAGAGCTTTTACAAAAAAAGGAAGAAAACAATTAAATTTATGGAAAGATTCATGCATTACCGTTTCAAATCAATGTATGATGTGAAGGCTTTCTTTCCTTCTTTTTGGAAGTAATCATTACAACACCCAACCCTGAAAATAATAGACCAAAAGAAAATTAAAACTTTTATTTATGTTATTTTGTGAAAGTCTGCTACTTTTCAGGAAAATTTCAATAAACAGTTTTTTAAAGATACGGTTCACCCAGATCAGTAAAAAAAATTTATACAAAAGTATTTTAATAGTCAAATTCAGAAAAAATATGGGATTTTTAAAATTTTGAGATGTTTTTATTAATTAAATTAATAGCCCCAATTCAGAATTTAAAACCAAAAGAATGTGAAGAAATCTATACATTTTAAAATCTGTTAAAAGTTAATGTCTGGAGCTTTCCATTGATAGCAACGTTAATTGTTATTTTTCCGTCTTTGCTCGTTAAAACTCTTGCAAACATGCCTAGATTGAAAAGAAACGAAAAAGAAGAAATCAGAGGAGGCTACAAAATATTTGCCTGTCATGTATAGTCTATCACAAAATTAATTTTGAATTTCAGTTATATAAATGATATCTGGTCTGGTGAATACCCTTGGGATATCTGATTCACCAGAAGTGTCATTATTCCGGTGGTTTCAAAATACAAGTTTACGTTAGGTGAATTTTGATAGGCTATATGTAACCTCTCATCAGTAGCATTACAACCAAAACATGGGAAGTCCAAGATCCAGACATAGAAGAAGAACTACTCAACTCAAAATGCTTAACTTTGTTTAAGGAAACTGAACCCATATTTTCCATACCATTGACAAAATAATCATATGAGAACTTGACAAAAATTATAGTTTAAACCATGCCAGTATCAAATCAATGGTTACTTAGTTGAAAATACTCTTGGACAAAAAAGTGGTTTTTGACAAATTGGTTGTAAATCAACTTCTACCATATACTAATATGTTGCGTTTGAAAACCTTTTTCTGAGTATTATAAAACATTCATCAACAAAGGTTTTAGCCAACAATTTTGATGAAGAGATTATGAGCTTGTAAGCAAAGAGAGGCATAAAACAAACCCGTCTATATTTTCATGACATGCACCCATATACCACAAGTATATCAAAATTTGATAGATAAACAAATACATACTTATATTTTTACTAAAATAAAGCTAACAATTGTATGACAAAATAACTAAATCTGTATAAACAGGGAAAAGAAGTTTGAAGGTTGTTCTTTGTAATATAAAGTGCACATATTGCAGATGGGAATCGTTTCGACTAGTTTTAATTGGAGATCGGATTTTCCTTTTAAAGATAATTTCCGTCAATGAATTAAGATTTCACTCACTTACAAATGAATTTCTATATGTGCCTAATTTGTTTTTCTTTAACTTTGATTTTCTATCTTTAGGTGTAGTTATTTCCGGGAAGTGGTGATCTGGTTCGGAACCATGTAGTAACCATGTCATTACAAACTCCTTTGAAGGCATATGCCCCGGAAGAGCTGACGGAAACTTGGGATATTTGTCAAGGTCTCTTTCAAGTTGTTTTATGTCCATTTCTGGTGGAATTTTCGGAATTGTTTTTCTTGCATGCATCAATGTATTTAATACTGGCTTTTGTTTATGTCTTGTTTGAGACAAATGACCTCCATGGTGATTCGTCATATAGAGTAATTCATTTTTTGATCTATCTGATTTTGTATGAAAAGCACATGGCGATGCTGTCACCTCCGGTAAAATTTGTGTAGCATTTTCTAAGCGCACTGAGTTAGCTTTGGCGACTTTGTCTATTGCATCATCACAAAAATCAAGACCATCACTCTCACTTCCCATGGCTCTGCAAAATAGAAAATAAATCTTCATGCGAAATCTAAAACGACACTTTAACTCCCATAACCATGTAAACTTTGAAAAAAATAACTATTACAGAGATTCAGTTCATTACCTTTAACCTCTTCAAACCTTGCACTGAATAAAAAATATAATTGTCTTTTAAAATTTGTGATCCCTACAATATCACTGTATCTCAAGGTACCTGTAACTTAGAAATAAAAGTAAGCATCTGCTCTAATTGGCGTGAGCGCTGATTAGTTATAAAGGATTGCACGAGAGGTGCCCCATGTAGGATAAAAAGTGCTTACCATTCTAGAGCATATGGCCTTTATAGTGTTTTGTAAGTTCGTTGGGTACAAGTTTCTATCCTTTTTAGTTTATAGTTTCTCTTAGTTTGGATTTTGTCTTTAAAATGGACCTCACACATAAATATTTTACTCTGGATTTGTAAAGTTTATTTAACCCTCACATAAACGATGCATGAGAAAACAGTATTCCCATTACAGAATATTTTATTTGCTCGCAGAACAACAAATTGCAAAAAAAAATCAAATTTAAATTATATATTTACTAATGCTATTTAAATACTGTAATTTCGCTAAGATGGACCCGTGTTTCAAAGAATGTCTTAAAAAGAAAAAAAGTATTTTCTTGGTTGTAACTGAAAGATTGCAAAAGTAAGATTTTAGATTAGTTTAATTGTTCACTAAAATCCTACCAAAGGACGAGGGTTGTTAAGGTCATTTGTGGCCCAAGAATTTGGTTAAAAAATGAAAATTGGCTAATATCAATTATTTTACATTTTTTGTATTGAATAATGTCTATAAAATGAAAATCCAGCAGAATTTTTATTTTTAATTAGTTTTACTATGGTTACATGACACGTAGAAAATGCTTTAAATGTGAAAAATACGAAGAAATTAATTAATTTGATGCAATATTTGATACTTTTTTGTCGATTTTAATATAGATCGCACAAAAAGATCACAAACAAACTTTGCACAATTAAAGATCTATCAAGTACAAATATTGGTTTAAATATCTTCGTGATGTTTTTTGTGCGATCATATCTATATTGAACAAAACACCTAAAACAATTGAGTACTTTTACCGAAAATGTTAAATTCTTGTCAAAATAGTCAAATATACCCTTTCAGTTTGTCGAAATTACGAAAAGTGTACAAGAAAAATCAATGAATTATTAAAAGACGATTATTAAACAGCATTTTCACAGCAACTTATTATTGTGTCACAAAATCTAAAATTTGGGCCAAATATGGGGCTAAACGTACCTACTTGTTCATATTAGAACAGTATTAATTATTCTATATCGACCTATCTTTGCTCTCATTGTGTTTGTATTAATCTTTAAAAGATTTTTTTTTCAAGTGAAAAAGGTAAAAACGAGAAATTCAAATAAACTACTTACAACAAAATTGCAAAATGAATTTCGGCAAGGAATTAAGCATGAACTAAAAGTAACTCTTCGGTAATTTAAGCTGGGATTAATATATAAAATACAGTACCGTACTCTGGAGATTCTAGCTGACAACAGACACATACCATGTCTTCTACGCAGTGAACATTTCACTTGCATTTTACTTTCAAGACATATCAGTACGATCTGTTCTATTTATCAACAGATTAATGTTTGTAAGAAGGATATTATACATTGCAAAATGGCCATGGACAAATCTCCAGGTAAACTTCTGTTCAATGATATGGATTTAGTTATCAAATTATTGATCTCTTTTCTAACTCCGTGATCTTTTCTATCCTCTTCCCATGAAAAGTGTAATTAATATATTTTCTTCGTATGCATTAGTTTTAACCATAATAAATTCACCATCTGAATTTAATTTTGATGACATTTTTTATATGCATCATAATAAAGCAAAGCATTTTCAATATCCAGTTTGGGTTTAACTCGACATAAAACGTTTTCGTCAAATAAAGAACAATCTGTCTATGAGCATTTCTTGGTCCGATTTTCGAAATAACCCCAACCTGTATATCAACGTCTTTAGAAGTCTAAAAAAATTAAAATTTTAAAAATAGGGGTTGTGGCATGATTGGTTATGAGGCAGCTACCCACCAAATGACCGTCGAATTTAAAAATCTACAGGTCAAATTTGTGCAATACTTTTTAAAAATTATCGAAATATTGAATTTTAATACTTGGCCATGCTTTATTGATAAATATTGAACAGTTAAATAAGTCTCGTATATATGCAAACAGGGGGAACGTATTTATATCTATAAAATACTGTATAAAATGACAATATGACCCAAGACGCGGGATAAACCCATGAAATAAACTTTTATACATTTGGAACTCCTACTTCACTTATCGGTCAATTTTAGTTAAACTTTCACGAAAAATATTTAATTTATTCATTTTCTCGTATTATGATTTCGATCTGGACAGTAATTTTTGTTCTGACTTTGCTTCACATCAGATAGCGGAGTTATCATTTGGTGTGCGTTTCTATCAGTTATTTCTTAGTGATTTTTTTTCAAAACTTTTCGGTTAATCTTTGCCAAGTGCATAGACCAAGCTCATTCCGGAGTGATATGTATGATTGAAGCAATAAATCAATCTGAAAGCTGTATCTATCAGAAAAATGATATCAAATTCAAAAAAGAAGTTTGTGGTCTTTGATTGCCTTTTTTGTTTCAAGTTTTTTACCTCATAAATATTTCTTCAAAAACTTTCCTTTTTCTTCATTTGCCTGAACTATTCATTGAAGATATATCAATGCATCTTAGCTGAAGGGAACCGGTAGATTATCAGTTGTGTTGATTTTGAACTAGCTGTTAGAAACATTTCAATATCATGATTTTATTTTTGAGTCTTATGGAGTGGATATATATTACCGTTTAGATGGTTATACATTTTGAATGACAATCGCACTAAATATTTTTTTATATCACTGGAAATCTGATGTCATGTCAAAACTGGAGTACATAACTGATGACACCCTTAAGTAAGAACAAACAGTCCACCACCAGCAAGTCTTTAAATTCATATGTTGGAGCAAAATAATATCCAGTTGCTTCAAACGGGATTACAAAATTTCCCCCAAAGCTTAACGTCACAAAAACCGTGCGTTTTTCTTGAGTTTTAGGACTAATTTAGAATGAAAATTTCTATTATATCGTTAAGACAATGGTGGCTACGTCAGACCACAAGTAACAAAACAAATTTATAAAATCTTGTTGACCACAGAAAGAAAAAAAATCACAAAACTGATTCTCTTATAAAAATTGTCTTACATGAATATAATCACATAGTGTTTTACAGAAATTTTTGGTATTTATTTTAATTCACAACCGGGTAGATTTCAAAAAAATGATGTTTTGCACATTTTACTCTATATTTTATTTGTATAAACAATATTTATAATTTTAGGTATGTCAAATCTTGTGGGGTCACATTGTGTGTTTGTGTTCCAAATTTCAGTTCGATATCTTAAGAGGCAACGAATTGGTGACTCGAAATGACCCCAAAATTGTCAGGAGTGCAACGCTTTTTTGTGACGTAAAAAAAAATCACCTTTTTTCATTTAACTCTCATTTGTTTAAAAATATTAAAAAACAAAAAAGAAATTTTGCTCATAAAACTTCAATGTATATATTTTTAATTTCCAAGCAAGAAAAATCAATAAAAGGCTTTGGACACTGAAAAATCTTGACCTAAAAAAAGGTAGTACCATGTCA
>JAULBM010047082.1:0-10636 GCA_032357055.1 Geukensia granosissima | reverse complement strand
TACCATTTCTAAATGATTACTCCTAATGAACCGTGCAGGAACAATTACCCAAACTTTAAAACGTGCTTTATCAATAAATGATGTATTATTCCTCCTATTTTCAATATCTCCGTTTTTTCTTTGCCGCACTGCCAAAGAGCAAGCAGGCGACCGACGTCTTCCGAGGAAAACCCAATACTAAGTTTACCATTTCAAGTCAGTGATGATCTTGTTAGCAGTTGCATTGTGCAGGATTGTATGGAGAGGTATTGTAAGCGTACATTTTTTACGAGGGGGGGGGGTCATTATAACTTGTTTATTTCTACCTGTCGGACTAGTGCACCTTATTCCGTCCACGTGAATTCGCTAGTGTAGACAAGAACTGGAAATTAAAATTTAAGTGAATTACATCCAATTGGACATAATATTTGAGGTGGAAAGATGTCACTGTAAGATTATGGTTACCAAGCAAACTATGTCAGCACAACAACATTCTTTGCATGTAACAAGTCAGACTTTTAGTCAAACATTTTGTTTTTTTTTCAATGTTTGTCTCTGCTTCAATGGAATGTCGTTTGCCTTTTACAGCCTCCGTTATGGTATGGACTTCGGTTGATTATTGAAGATTGTAAACGAACCTGTAGCAGTTTAATTCCACTGTTATTTGGTGGATGCATGGCTGTCACAATTAAGTCACAACTCCTATTTTTTATATTCTCTGTTTGTTGTGAGTCTGTGAGGCTGCAAAACAAACCTGACAGCAAGTAATGAAAGTTTGTCTACAATCTGGAGGATTAGATTGCAATAAGAAAAGCATTAAACATTTACTTCTTATTTACGTCTAGGTGTCCTAAAACATGGTTGGCCAACTTGAATAGCCTTTAAATAGTTAATATTCAAATCAAAATCCCAAATCGGCAAAATTGTCTCCAACTTGTGCATTGCAAGTATGGTCAACCCAACTCACTACATATATAAAGTATACATACAAAACTAAATCAAACATAAAAACATGAACAATACGGACATAACCAAAACCGGGAGTAACCTCAGGTGATTCGGAAGAGTAAGCAGTTCCTTCATCTTTTAACCTACACGCTGCATTATCCATATTCCAATCTGGTATAAGTCATTCATGGCGAAGGGAAATGTTTAATGTAATAACAACTTTCATGCTAAAATGATGAGCAGCCTATTATACATGTAGGCCTTTTCCACAGCTTCACAGGAAAATATCTGACGTCATCTTTGAAACGGATATTCTGGAGTGATAACGATGAGCAACATATCCTTTTCTGAGCAGTTTCTTTGACAATGACCAAACGTTGCCTAGAAAATCTCTGTATCAGAACCATACGCCTAAGAAACATACTAGCTGCGAGATGCATACGGTATACGCCGGGCTGCTGAAATGTTACTGCCAATGAAAGCTAAGGGAAGTTTAGTTTAAACATATTTTATTTGTTTTAAACAAAAGGGATAGGACACAAGTTTTGCCAGTTTATGTAGTCTTCTCCAAAAAACATTATAATTAACTGCAAATAATAAATACTATGGGCATGCGCAAATTAATACAAATACAATATTTTGATCATAGTCCAATTCAGGGTGCCCGCTAGTCAATTAATTAGCGCTAACTTTATACTTTATTCGGTGGAAACGACAAGCTATTCAAAAGTACTCTACGGGGTTCGTTGTAGTTGTTGCATTCAAAGAAGAAATGTATTACACTCTCACGTGGAGCTCCACAACTGCACTGTTTATCATATTAACATTGAATAGGTCATCATTAAGGAATGAGACAGAATGGCCTATTTGTGTCAGGAAAAAGTTTAGTTTACGTGGACCATATAAAAAGTGTTACGGTAACGGTTGTGGCGACTGTTCTATGCGCAACGCAATTTTAAATTTTTAAATGGTATCTACAGTTTTAACTGACTCATCAAGTTTATTTCATTCTTTAATTGTTGAAGGAATAAAAGAGTCATGAGTGAGGGTGAGTCTACAAAAGGCAACAATAATATCATTTCCGTTTCTAAGGGGGTATATCGTAGTGCTTTGGATTGTTGGGGGTATTAAGTTCCTGAGATATTGGGGGTCATTATCATTTTGAATATTATAAAAAAACTTGTAATTTTCATCTTTGTCTTTCAACACTAAGTTTTTCCATACGGAAAGCGGCGGAAAGTGGAACGAGCATATTTATAACATCATATCTAGCGTTACTAAAGAACTTAATATGCTACGAAAAATAAAATATCGTCTTAAGCGGGAAAATTTAGAAAATAAATTAATATACATAAGACCGATCTTTGAATATGCATGTCAGGTTTGGGATAACTGTGGATCTGTCGATTCCGAAAAACTCGAGAAATTTAACTAGAGGTCGCTAGAAAAATAACAGGCCTGCCCATTTTTTTGCAAAATTGAAAAAGTACGAAAACAATGGCTGGGAATCTGTATTCATGAATCAACGCTTGTCACGCCGCCTTTCTCCAATGCAACTGACCAAGTGCGTAAAACTATAAACAAATATGTATTTAAAACACGTAAATCTATTATAAATGCTAAATGTCGTTTATTAGCATTAGAAAATAATGCAAAAATTATCAGGTTTTCAATTTGTCGTATATACATGTAGGTTGTTGTTTTGTTGAAGTTTATTTTCTATAGATTGTTTATACTATGTCTGTGATTTTGTTTTTACAGTTTAGTCTGCACTTTTAAGACTATTTTTAATTGAAATTAAACCAAATTGATCATTTTAATTCTGCATATCTTATTTTTGATTTCAATTTTAGTACATATTATGTATGTTCTCGCCACGATATGGCTGGTATACTGCCGACGTGGCGTTAAACACCAATCAATCAATCAATTGATCAATAGATTGTTTAAAGACCAACGTTTTTTCCATTTTTGTACTTGTCCCATCCTCAACCCTTAATAATATTTTGTATGTGAAATAAATACGTTGATGAAATACTTCCTTTTCAGATTGGTGTTATTGATAGTAACTTATCTATATTCGAACAAAATTTCTCATTTACTTCCTTTACGTATACGTTTAACTCAGAAATGACAGAAAGATTTAACATCAACGTAAGTAAATTATGTTTACTAGTATAATGTCGTTGTCGATGAGACTTTTCTGACAAATAATGGCTGATTTTGACGTCAAGAAAGCGGCAGGTTAGAAAGAAACAATTTTTATTTCTGCAGTAGTTTTATTTCCATTTATACTTCCTTTTGAGGTGGTCGGGTTAAATAAAATAGGCCGCTTGGTTTCTCCTTCTGCAGGGAGAACCGGTTTACATGCTAAAGGGGCGTCCGTTTGTTGAGCGCAAGGGATGTTTAAAATGCTCGATTACCCATTCCCTTAAAAAAGCACTTTGTACCTCCGTCTTTGAGGCAAGGGTCAAACGGAGCGTCCTGCCAGTGTTTCAATGAACAACCTGTCTGAAGGTAGACGACTATGAATAGGGCAAGGCAGGGCTAATTTTCCTGACCCTACCCAATCCTTTTTTAAGTGGCAGTCTTATTGTCTCATCTTTAATGTTTTGTACGACAATCTATATATTGATAATTCGTCTGTTAATAACTTGTTCCTGTCCTGATTATAGCTGAAATTGTACCCGTTGGGCGTAGCAGCAACCAATATTTCAAGTATTTATTCAGTAAATTTTATGTTTCATTTTGTGAGAGATGGGATGTCATTTTTCGATTATATTCTATTGCAGATATATTCATCGCAATTAAACCAGAACATCACGTGACTGTCAATCAGCTCAAAAATGATCTCTGGAATGATATTGATATCAGTGATGCTGATAACGAAATCAGGAATAACAGCAACACATAGGTGTCCATTGTTTTGTTCCTGCAACGCTGTAACTGCCATGTGCAGACATGTTGATGGTTTAGATTATATTCCGGAACTGCCCAGTTATATTACCCGCTTGATTTATACAGGAAATAACCTACCGAATGTGACAACAGATACATTTATAAACATAACGAAGCTTCAGCTTGTTCACTTGACCATAACTTACAACCGCATTCAGAATATTTCAAAGTATGCTTTCTCTGTATTACCACATCTCAAATACATAGATCTAAGTGGTAATAGTGATCTCGGTATAAACCAAGTAGCCCATGCGATGTCGGATACATCCATTCCTTTGAGAACTGTTGTCTTAAATTCTATGAAATGGAGTGAAGAACCTCTTCAAATTTATAAAGCTTTAGGTGTGCCTAAATTTAAGCTAAAAAAGTTGCAAATGAGAAGCATGGAACTTAGAACTCTTAACTTTACAGCAATGTCTGAATATCTCCCGTCAATTGAATGCCTTGATTTAGCATTTAACACGATCAAAACAATTACAACTGGATACATGTCAGCGATAACAGAACTTTATCTACACCATAACTTTATCGAACTAACAACAGAGTTCTTTGGTGTTTTTCCGCACTGTCTGTTTCCGAATCTAAGAAAATTAGATTTTAAACATAATAATATCCTTTATTTTGAAAATCGCTTTACCTGTCTTCAGAAGCTGCGTATACTAAACTTAGGAAGCAATCCAGTCAAGTGGCTTCTTAACAACACATTTACCGAACTTAATTCCTTAGAAGTGTTAAGTTTAACAAATATTGGTAGTCGACTTTATTTGATAGAAAACACCGCATTCGAAAGCAAAACTTTAAAAAGACTAAATTTTTCTGGAAATTACTTCAACTTCATACCTGAAATGGAAAGCCGTTTGTATTTTAACGCTGACGAAATATTCAGACATGTACCAAACTTAGAAACTTTGAATCTTAGTGAAAATATTTTTGAAATAGGTAACAACACAATTCTGTTAAGAATGCTCTTGCCGATACAGAAGTTGACAAGTCTAACAATTAGACACTGTGCACTGACAACAATACCAATAGGAATATTTTATAAACTTCCGAAATTGTTCATGCTTGATGTGTCTCAAAACCATATCAAAACTTGGAATGGGACACAGGTTTTTCAAAATACATCAACGATTCAAGTTCTTAAGCTCAATTTAAATTTCATTAGCATTTTTAAAGAGACACTGTTCCCACCTACATTAAGAAAAAATCTCAAACAAATTAATCTAGCTGTAAATCCATTTCCTTGCTCCTGCAAAATTCTGTGGTTGCGAAAATGGATTGAAGAAAATCCGAATATATTTGAGCAGTATCCTGAACAATATCGATGCAATAGTCCACCTGAGTTACACGGAACACTGCTAAAAGACTATTTTCCGTCAGACAGAGAATGTGAAGGCAGAAACGTGTTAGTAATGGTGGCAACTATTTTATCATTAACTGGAATCATTATCATTGTTCTAGCTAGTCTTTTATATAAAGGACGATGGCATATTCGTCATGCAATATACCTTTTCAGACTTAAAAGAAAGGGTTATGAAGCTATTGAAGATTGCACAAACTTTTTATATTCAGGATTTGTAGTGTATTGTGAGGAAGATAGAGAATGGGTTCTGAAGAAATTTGTGAAACTCGTCGAAATGAACGAGCGGAAGCTTTGCATTCATCATCGTGACTTTGAAGTAGGTAAGCTGATCATTGATAACATTGCTGACAGCATTGCAAAAAGCAGGAAAGTGATTTTAATTCTCTCCCGGGCTATGATGAAAAGTGATTGGTGCTTGTTTGAACTGCGTCTAGCAAACAAAAAATTTTTAAACCGCGAGGATTCTTTATTGATTATCATGCTAGAGGATATTCCGAAGAATGAAATGCCAAGTTCCTTACATACTTTACTGTCTGTAGCTACCTATATAGAGTGGTCGAACGATTTTGTGACCCAGGAAGAGTTTTGGAAAAAGGTCAGACGAGCAATAAAGTAGTTGATACATTATGTGAAAGGACATTTGGATTATGTGAATGGACTGAAGGGCATTTAGTGCAAGAATACCCAACTAACCATTACTAATTGTTGAGCATTCATTTCTTTAAACCGCCACATTATGGCGTTAAACAAATCAATTGATTTGTATACGGATACTGAAATATTGTTATACGACTGCAAGCATTCAATCCCGTATTATGTTTTTGGTTTGTAGGTGGAGTCGGTGTCATCTTTTTTCGTTCAATATCTTTTGTCATAGTAAACTGATCCCACTTGAATTTTGGACACAAATATTCTCCATATTGAGTACAATGATTATTATAGGGAAATTTAGCTCCTCCTGGGTATAGAGTAGGGTCTCTAAAAGGTAACAGGAGGAAATCAAAGAATCAAAAATTAATCAAGACTTAGACGAAACACGACAAAAAATTAACACACATAAAATCGAACATATATATATTTATGGACAATTCAAAACTTACCAAACGTCTAACTAAAGTTATTTATCCCTTATCCGATTTTAATGGGCATTGTACATGAGCCATGACCGATCTCTTTCCATTTTGCAGATATAAGGGGTATCGGATGATATGACATTTTAATGAAATTTCCGTGCAATTTTAATTTTAATTACTTGAATGAAAAAGCTTCCTGTTTTATGTCATCACAGTTTTTCGTACACTTCCAGATAAAAGAAGTCAAATTGCCAAATGCGATTTTGCAGTATATGAATTTTCTTCAATTTCGTTGAGGTTGCTTTCAGTGATTCCACAGACAAAATTAATCCAAACTTTAAAAAAATGCAAGGGGTTGAAGAGGCAATTAAGGAATTTCGCAGGATATGTTTTTTCAGACCTAGTCGCTAAAACATTTTTTGCCTGTATAGGCACTTCTTGTTTCTAAAAGGAATTCGAATATTACAAAGGGGCAGACAGAAATCGTTAAGATAGAATACAGACAAGACCTCGTCTAACAAGATTAAACACCATTAAAATAGTACACTCATTATAACGCTGACAATTAAGGCTGGAATAACGCCAACCCTACAAAACAGTGAGTGGAGCATCTCCGAAAATGTAAGCAACTCTTCCTCAACTAGTGGCATCCGCCTTGTTACTCAGGGGAGAGTTACAATCGATGTATGTCACAACAATACAGGAACGGATTTGTAGTCACGAGAATGGAAGATATTTCGTACCGGTCAAACAAATCATGATGGCGACAGACAATTTTCGTAGTCCTTAATTTAAACTTTATAAGAGAAATCCTTGGTTCAGTAGCATTCTTGTGAGCAGCAACCCTCTATCAATAAAATCCGGATAGGAAGCAAATACCCTTGAGTAGCGTATAAACTTAGATATACACAATCCGTGCACGTGCGGCTGAAATTCTGCTACTTATGAACGGAAAGTTTACAACAGGAGTGTTCCCTCTTGTAAAGTTCTGTTCTTAACCTGCCCTTACTGTCAATTTCTAGCTGTAAATTTAGGTATGAATTTTTCTGTAGTGAACTAGATTTCAAGTTTAATGGGATATATGCGGTCAACAGAGTCACAAAAATAAAATTATTCAATGAAAAAACTGTCATCTATATCGCTGAACGTAAAAACAAAGGATTTAGCATACAGTTTCTCTTTTCTCTGCAGAAAGGCTCTGTATTATTTCCGCCAAAAATTGCATAGCAATCAAGCATGCTGTAAAATGTCATCTTCAGAGTACTTTTTATTAGAATTAGAGTTATGAAAACAAATTAAGGTTTATCTTTCTGTTTGCAGCCGATCATGCAGGTGTATTGTAAAACTGTATAGACTGAATTGGAAGAGAAGTTACACAAGAATCAAAGCTTGAACACATTATTTCTGTAAATACTAAAATGTCAGCATTTCCATGTAATAATTAATACAAAAAAAATGTAAAAAAAGTAATACCTTGTAACTCAGCCTTTTGATGTATATTTATTACATAGATAATTACAACATGTTTATCAGTAACAAAGATCTAAATGCTTGTTATAGATGTGCATGTTTTGATTAAGGCGAAATATGTTCACAATAAGCACAATTAGTATACGTATCTAAAGAAATTACAAACGAAAATGTACATGTGGTTTTATTAAGAAAGGTCATAATCTGTACAAGAAACAAAAGTAGGAATGTTATTTTAACTATATAATAATTGAGTCCCATCAGATAGAATTTAACCTTATGCAAGCAAAGACATGTACATGTATTACCTTTTTCTGATCACCATAAAAGTATGAAAGTCCAATCAATAATTTCAGGTTATTGTAAAACGCCTATTACTAGTTGTTTTTTTTTGTTCTTTTCTTATGCCAGAAATTGTTTCTTAGCTCTAGAACTGATAATTATAGCCAAAGCATATCATTGAAGCAGTTTTATTGTAGTTTGCATTAGGTCTGTTTCAATCTGTCGTGGCTCATATATACTGTGAAAATGTGACACGTAAAAGTTTGTTTAAACCTGAAGCAAAACGAGTAAAACAAACATATTGGTTTGCTTTCAATTTTTAATACCTATTCAACATCAACGAATGATGGTGTCATTTCACGTCAGATCAACGTCATTTTTTTCGGACTTTATTCAAATGAAACACAGCTAGAGCAAGACAAAGCCGAGCCTAAGGGTGAGACAATAGGAGACGAGTCGATAGACATTGCAATTTCGAGAACAAGTAAAAGACGAATATATATCACACACAAACCAGTAACATGAATCTGACAGCACTCTAGACCGCAGCCAAACAAAAAAGAACAAAAAAAAACAAGATGGAAGTGAAGATATATTTGATATTGGTATTCATTCAATAAAAATCCAGGCATCTATTCTTCATCTCTTAAGGAATAACCGAAGTTTTTTTCTAATGGCAGACGACACTGTATTTTTAAATGTGATGTAGTTAGGACTTGTTTCAATGTTCCCTGACCGATATTTTATTTTTCTTGGACATGACCAATTAGAAGCTGCTTTATTGCTGAAAGAAAACGTTGCTTTTGAAAGTTTCGACCAGTAAGAACCAGATATACTTGTAAAATTAAGTCTCACCTACGACAATGGATACATTCCCACTGTCTTGACTACAAATCCGTTTCTATACCAGTTGTGATTTCCATAGATTTTGACTATACACAGGCTTTGTCTACAGAGTAAACCGATGGATGCCACCAGTGTAGCAGGAGTTGCTTACCCTTCCGGAGCACCTGACGTCACCCTGGTTTTTGTAAGGTTCGTGTTAATACAGCTTTAGTTTTCAGTATAGTGTTGTCTTTTCTTTCATTTTGTTGACTTTGTTTTGTCTGTCTTACGACGTAACGATTTATGTCTGCTTGTTTGGTATCTTCGAATTGCTTCTAATAAAATGAAGGGTGTCATCTAATTTTCTTTCTAGGTCAGATAACAAATTAATTGTTTGTCGTCTATATTTTAAAATGTTCTATTGTACAGCTTACCATATCACCAATCATAGGACCCACTGATTGCTTCATGTTTTTCTTGAAACGATGGACATTTTATTCAATTTTGGGAATAACTGAGAAATTTAATGTTAAATTAATGTGCGATGACTTGTTGCTAAAAAAAAACATTGCAACCATGTCTTAATATTAAGAAACTAGTCGGGCTTTGAGAATAATTTTTAAAATCTGGATATCGCAGGTGACGCAAACCTGCTTTCGAGCTTATAATGCTAAAGGCATTTTTGTGAAAATTGATAGATAAAACGGTTTCTTCGAAATTGTGACTTCAGACAATATTCAATACAATTTCAGTTCATTTACCCAAGCAGTCTTCCAACAGAGCCATTTTATATTATCTAAGCAGTAACAATCGCAAATAAAATATATGCTGGTGTTTACATGTGTATCTTGTTTAGTTCCTAACCTTCCTGCAAATTCTGAATTTCATTTGTGTAAATATGTTTCGAAAAAAAAAATAATAAAGAAAAAAAAACTAAAAAGTAATAAAATACATTAGTTCCATTTGTTGTTCTATTATGGAATCATAATATAAAGGTTTTCTCTGTGAGAGATATTTATTAATCGAATTACACAGTCTATTTTCGATAGCACGTGGGAGGCTCGATCTATAAAGTCGCCTCTTAAATTAGTCTCATTAATTCAATGTATTGTGTTATACATCTAAATTGTAAACATTTCCTGTTATATATATATTTATTATGAACAGATATGCCGGAAGACCAACAAGTCTGTACCGAATAAAAGGAAGGAACATCTCAATAAAAAACTCATCTACTGGCTTGCACTAAGTTGCGAGTTTTAGGTCGTAGAATTGACAATGATTTGATTCGTAAGTTTGAATGCGCAAAACATGCAAAATAGCGAAAATATGTCATGTCTATCCGTAGGCAACTGGCAAAATTATAAAAATAGTAGATGTGGCATGATTATTTATGAGACTGCCATCCAATTTAAATGCTACAAGTTGATTTCTTTCATCAGCTTCAATGCTAAACAGATGCGCAATATTCATAATGTGTACGGGTCAGTAAGAATTTTGCAGTAATTAGATGTAGCTGGAACAAACAGTAAATTGTTTATGATAAAATAATATAAACATTGTAATAATTATTGAAAGATGATTGAAATGAATAAAACACGCGAAGTACTCCAAATAATTGTTACCGTAAGAATTTATAAAGAAATAGTTGTAGGCACAGGCTATCGGTGAAGCGGAGTCAGTCCAGATAATCATAACGTCTGCTGAGGGTTTTTTTTATTATTTTGATTTTTATAGA
>JAULBM010047071.1:0-10636 GCA_032357055.1 Geukensia granosissima | reverse complement strand
TAACTTGTTTCCGTCCTGAATATGCATGAAATATTTACCACTGGACGTAAAACAACAATCAATCAATCAATCAATCTATCTATTTCTTGTCCAATTTTGATGAGGTTTTTTCTTTATATTCCCCATGGAAAAGTCAGCGACATGACCTATCTCTTACTGTTATTGAGATATAGGGGGGTCCAAAATTAACCTCGCTCTAATTTTGATACTTTATTATTCTTATCCGATTTTGATGGTTATTTTGCAAATGATTCCTTAAGAAAATGCAATAAAATTTACTCCAAGCTTTTCTTCATAAAATTTACAATTTTTTTTTAAAAAAGGGGACAAAGGGTTTAAAAAAATGCGATTTTGCAGGAGATGAGAAATTTTGATTTTTCATCAGATTTTGAGGGTTTTTTTTACATTTGATTCCTCATTGACAGCTTTCAGTAGTATGTCAACAGATTTTTTCTATCTTTTACCGTTTTCAGGCTGTAAGGGGTCAAAGTGGGGTGATTCAAATTCGTATCATATGGAAAAAAATATTTTCATCCGATTTTGACGGGTTTTTTCCCAAATGACTACTCATGAAAAAGGCAGCAAAAATACTCGAAGTATATTTTTGTAGCATTTACCAATTTTTGTATAAAAGGAATATGATAGTTAAAAATGTGATATTGCAAACTATAACAAATTTTATGTTTCATGATGATTTGATGGTTTTTCTTGCATTTGATTTCTCTTCATTGAGAGCTTTCAGTAGTATGTCAACGGATTTTCTCTATCTTTTACCTTTTCCAGCTAAAAGGGGTCAAATTGGGATGGATTCAATTTCGAATAATATGGAAAAGTTTTATTTTTCATCCGATTTTGATGAGTTTTTTCGAAATGATTCCTCATGAAAAATGCAACAAAAGTTACTCCAAGTATTTTTTGTAGCATTTTTCCGATTTTTGTATAAAAGGGGTCAAAGAGTTAAAAAATTTGATATTGCAGGTGATAAGAAATTTGTATTTTTCATTCAATTTTGATGAGGTTTTTTCCGTTTGATTTCTTTCACTGAGAGCTTTCAGTAATAAGGCAACAGATGATCAGTATCTCTTTATGTTTTCAAGCTTAAAGGGGTCAAAGTGGGTAGGGATCAATTTTGAATAACATGGAAAAATTTTATTTTTCATCTGACTTTTATCGGGTTTTCTCCAAATGATTCTTTATGAAAAGTTAACCATAAGTGGACACCAGTCAAAATGATTACTTATCCGATCAGATTACTGTGTCCAGGATTTTACTGTGTCAGCACATTATTGTGTCCAACAAAATACTGTGTCCACCCTTACCCAAAAGTTCACTTGTCGACCTTTCACATTTCAACCTGCTACGTCATATCTTGTTGCACTTTTGAATCACCTCAAATGTATAAACGGGGTCAAGGGGTTAAACAGATATGTTTTCGCAGGGTATTGGAATTTTTATTTTGCATCTAATTTTGATGGAGTTTTTTTGCATTTGATTTGACTTAATGAGAGCTTTCAGTAGATTTTAAAATTGATTCTCTCTATCTCTCCCTGTTTTGAAGCTAAAAGTGGTCAAAGTAACAGAATGCAATTTCGTACGATATGGAAATATTTTGTTGGGATCTAAATAGCTGAAAAACAATATTTTATTTCCATCACATTATTGTCTTTAGTACCTTACTGTTTCTTATTATTACTCTGTCCTGCACAACACTGTGTCCATCGTAATGCTGTTTCCACACTTTGTACAACTTCTCACTTCAACGGGCTGCGGAAATATCATGTTGTGCTTGTGCTTGTGCATATATTTATGAGAAAATTAAATTAAATTTTTTTCACCAAGTACCTTTATTGGTACAAGCAATAGTAATTCATCAGACTTCTTTTGATAAATGCCATGTAATATATCCTGCTGTAATATGTTTTTTCTATAATGTTTTAGGCTTTTGAATTTTGAAGCTGAAGGTGATAAATATGAATCAATCAAAGTCGGAAGTCTGGAGTCATTACAGATAATGGCTAACAGTCGAGATGAGGAAGGTAATTTGAAATTTCCTTGGTTTTACTTGGTTTACCTATAATAGAATATACAATGACTTATGACTAACACTTGCTATAACTTCACAATCACTGTGCTTAAACGGAAGTGGGAGACAGCAATGATCAGAGTCAATAATTTATGGGGTTAATAAAGAGGGTTTTTGATATTTTAAAAATTTTTACTACTTTCTGATTCAAATTATTAATGACGTCATATTTATATGTCATGTGGTTGTAAGAATGCTGTCCATAGCAGAACCAAAAGTAGCCTACGCAAGAGAAATGTTTGTGGGATTTTACTTCAACTTGTCACTTTTTATTATTTCGAAATCATTTTTAAATAAAAATTAAAGCCTATAATCACTTGATTATATTGGACCAAAACAAATGTATTTTGCCAATAGACATTAAAAATTGATGTACATGTGAAGTATTCTTTATGAATTTCTTTTTAGCTCATCTGGCTTTTCTTATCACTTGATGTCTGTCATCTGTTCCTTCTTTCTCCCCAATTTACATTTAAATCTTTTCCTCTGAAACCACAGAGGCAATCTGAATAAAACTTTGGTGGAATGGTCCCCTTTCAGAATCTATCTAAAGTCCCAACCAGCAAACCATTATGGCCGCCTTTGCTAAATAATCCAAAAAGAGGGATAGTTTCTAAACAAATCTTCTTTTCCAAACTTTGTTGGGATACATATAGTCCTTAGGTGATTTTCTTTCAGAATTGCATCAAATGACCCCATTTGCCAACCTAGTTGGCTGATTCATAGAAACTTGGTCTAAACAAGAACCCTTTGGGAAATTCATTAAAAAATCTCAGCATGAACTACTTGCTCAAATGTAACCAAAACTTTGGTGACATGGTCCTTAGGTTGGTCTCTTTCAGCATTATATCCTTTGACCCTAACTGCTAGCCAAAATGGCCCCTCAGCCGAACTTAGTTTAAGGAAGGACCCTACAGGAAATTCATTAACAAATCTTCTCGTCTGGAACTACTTGCTTAATTGGAACCCCACCTTGGTGGTATGGTCCTTAGGTGGGTCTCTTTCAGAATTATATCTGATGACCCCAACCAAGATGGTCGCCTCAGCCGAACTAAGTTTTACACTAGATTATGTGGGAAATTCATTAAAAATATCTTTTTTCGCTGGAACTATAGTTGCTTAATTGGAACCCAACTTTGGTGGAATGGTCCTTAGGTGGGTCCCTTTCAGAATTACACCTGATGATCCCAACTTCCAACTTTGTTTAACATAGGATCCTTTGGGAGAATCTTTACAAATATTCTCGACTGCAGCTATTTGCTTAATTATTACAACTACTTGTTCAATTGGAACCAAACTTTGGTGGAATGGACACTAGGTATGCCCATTTTAGAAATGTATTCATTGACCCCACTTGCTGTTTTAATGGCCACAACAATCAAACTGAGTTTAACATGGGACCCTATTGAAAATTTATTTTAAAATCATCTGGAACTGCTTGTGCAATTGAAACCCAACTTTTGTGGAATGGTCACTTTCCATATACAAATTGGAACTGAAGTTTAATCAAATGGTTGAAAGTTATTTCAAGTTTTAAAAGTAGGCAAAATATTTTCCTTTTCATGTTTATTACAAGTTTTATAAGTTTGTGTACTTTCTGGTTAAAATATTATGTATATCTATTTAAAAATATGTATTTTTAAGAGGTTAGAATTTGAACAGTTTTTGAGATGACATATAATTTTCAAATAAGAGAATGTGGATAACCATGCAATACATCTTTTGATAACTGATAAGAATATATATGTTTTTTGGATTGGAATCTGAAGTGTTTTTGAGTTTAAAAACACAAATCACCACACAGATTTAACTGAATACTATTTGAGCCCCTTTGTTTGATATTTCATTTTACATTTTAGGGAACACTGTGGCAACTGGAATTGCACTCAAATATAAAAATGTTGATGATGTCATTGCAATGGTAAAAATGGTAGTTACAACAGGAGCCAATAAAAAACAAGCTCAGATTTGGATTACAGCTATGCAAAAGGTATACAAAGAAAAATGTAAAAGGTAAAATGCCAATAGTAATGACTATTCATATGTTTATTGTTAAGTTGATAATCATTTGTAAGATATGAATGCACCAGCTAGGATTTTGAACACATTCGGTACTTAAAGAAAGGTAAGATAAGGCACTTATTTTAATTTCTTTATTTTTTTTGGGGGGGGGGGGTTGAAGTGCATTGATATGATTCATGATTCTTTTTACTCTGCTTTTGCTGTAGGCTTATACTTTACCTAGAACCAACAGCTAAAGCAGTTTACCAATCTGACAATCCAGTTGATCACTTAAATTGAGATGTTTCAATGCCAAACGGAGCGGTTGTTAGTAAGGCAGTGAAATAAAAGTTTCTTACCTCAGCATTATACCAATTGTGAAGTTGTGGGGATTTTTTGGTTGGTAGGTTGTTGCATAATTTGGTTAGGAACGTGGTTGTGTTTTTGCATCTCGTTCCATTTAGTGTCATTAATTCAAGATGTCGTTTTTTGGAGACTTTCTTTAATTTGATGGTTGGTATTGGTTCAACAAGAGACAAGTTCCTATGAACATGTTGTGATTTTCATAGCCACATCCTACCTCAACACACTGGTGATTTTACCTCTCTATTCATAATTTTATACAATATTTCTTAAATGCAATGTGGCATATTGCTGTTTGAAGTTTTTTAACATCTCACAAAATATTTAATACCTTTTCTGACAGGGATAAAGTATTCAGCATGATGAAATAGATCTGTGGTAAAATTTTCAAGGAAATTCCTTAAATCTTGTTGGAGTTTTTGCCCTTTTTAGATGATTTTTAGCTGATTTTAAAGTTATGGTTTTAAAAACTCTTCTCCTCTGAAATTACTTAATGGATTTAGATCAGACTTTGAATTGTCGTTTCTTAGGGTAATTTGCACAAAGTTTTTGTTTGGATTTTTTTATCTATTGAAAAACATGGCTGCTTTTACTGAAAATAGAACATAAGGGTTACCCAGAAGATTCGCATACACTAAAAAACCGTTAAATTTAGCCTAATTCTGACTAAGGTAAAAGTGTACAGCATGATCAAATCTATCTGTTGTAAAATTATCAAGAAAATTCCTTAACTCTTTTTGAAGTTATTGTCTTTTTTACATGTTTTAGACGTTTTTAGCTATATTTGAGGCTATAGATTTAGAAATGTTCTCCTCTGAAACTGCCTTATGGATTAAGATGAAACTTTATATCCTTGTTCCGGAGGGTATTTTGCACAAAGTTTATGTGCGGCATTTTGGTCTGCTGAGAAACATGACTGTCATTACTAAAAATAGAACATAGGGGTCAAACAGAAGATTTTTTAGATATATCTCCTCAAAACCGTTAACTGTCGCTGAATTCTTACTAGGAGAAAAGTGTTCAGCAAGATTAAATCTATCTGTTGTAAAATTTTCAAGAAAATTACTTAAATCTTGTTGGAGTTATTCCCCTTTTTGAAATTTTTGTCCTTTGACATACGCATACCATATTTTGCACATATTTTTTGTATCAGCAGGAGGTAATGTGTCATGTATATTCATGACCCAAATGTGATCTTGAAATTTGACCTCAAGGTCAAGTTCTTAGATATATTGACACAACTGCGTGCCCGGGCCACAACCTTTATATCCTTTGATATAGACATACCATATTTGACACATGGGTGTATCACATTGAGAGAGTCATGACCCCAGTATGACCTTGACCTTTCACCACAAGGTCTAGGTTTTTATATGGATTCTTGTATAGGCCATAGTTGTTTTGTCCATTGATATAGGCATGAAATATTTGGCACAAAACCATAGAGAAAGTTTTGCATCATTCGTGGCCTCTTTATGATCTTTACCTTTGACCTCAATGTCAAAAGTGTGTTTTTACCATGACTGTGTGTGGGCATACCATAATTGGCACATTGGGTTTATCACATTGAGGCAAAGTCTCCCGTACTGCATGACCTTGACCTTTGACCTCAAGTTAATATGTTTTTTACCATGGATTTGTGTCTGGGACATATTTTCTTCATTCTTCGATATAGGCTTACTAAATTTGGCACATGCGTGTATCACCATGAGACCATTTGTCATGTGCATTTATGACGTTTATGACATTGACATTTGACTTCAAGGTCCTTTACAATTTACTCCAGCCTGGAAAACAATTTTTGTTCTTTTGATGTAGACTTTCCTTTTTTGATGTATGAGGAGTCTATTGGACAAAGCAACATCAGACAGGATACACATACGTTGGTGACAGTGGTATCCTCAATAGCCTTAATATTCTGCCCTCAGTTTGATAGATCAGTTAGAGGTACATGATCTGTGGAGTTGCGGGGTGTACCATCCTGTTACTGCAGAGTAGTATCTTGTTTAAATCTGATTTTGATCAGGGTTTTAGCTCACTTGGCGTCGTCCGTGGTCTGTCGTCCGTCCATCGTCCGTTTGATTTTTAATCTTCTCCACTGAAACCACTGATTCAATTTGAACCAAATTTACTTGTTTATATGAGATTTTTGTGTCATGAATATTTACACCATATCCCCCTTTTTTCTATTAAGTTGAATGGTCTTTGGATTGTCCCCTTTTAAAATTGTATCCGAGGTCTCGGCAGGCTAACAAATATGGTCGCTGTTACTTTAAGTAGAAAAAGGGATGGTTTCTAAAAAAATTCTGCTCCAAAACTGTCAAATGAATTTATGCTAAATTTTGGTGAAAGAGTTCTTAGGTACTCTTCAGAATTGCTCCAATGACCCCATCTGCCAACCAAGATAGCCGACTTTACCAAACTTTAACATAGGACCCTATGGGAAATTCATCTCGTCTGGAACTACTAGTTTAATTGGAACCAAAATTTGGTGGAATAGTCACTTAATGTGGCCTTTTCAGAATTTTGTCCGATGATCCCACCCTCTAACCCAGAAAACCGCCATAGCCGAAGTATGTTTAACATATTACTCTATGGGAAATTCATTAAAAATCTTCTTGTCTGAAACTACTTACTTACTTGGAACAAAACTTTGGTGGAATGGTCCTTAGGTGAGTCTCTTTCATAATTTTTATGACCCCTACTGCCAACCAAGATGGCCGCCTCAGTCGAACTTATTTTGACATAGGACCCTGTGGGAAATTCATTAAAAAATCTTCTCATTAAGAACTACTTGCTTAATTGGAACCACACTTTGGTGAGATGGTCCTTAGGTAGGTCACTTTCAGAATTTTATCCGATGACCCCACCTGCCAACCAAGATTGCTACTCATTAAAAGCGTATTATGTTATATTTATTTTACTACATCAATTACATGTATCCAAATTCCACACAAATTTGGTACATCAAGATATCTTCAACATAAGAAAATAATACTCCGTACCCCGGAATTTACCACGAACCATTTTTTTTTTTGGATACGGATTTGCCCAGGAATGACAAAATAATGCAATTTTTCATTAAATTGACAAAATTAAGACTGTTATACTTAAATCAAATGATTATTTGACAATTATATTTCTGCACATTGCAATAAGGGCGGAATACTAAAAATGGGAGATTTCAGTATTAAAATTTTTCTGCTGGTGCATGGTAACTTCATCTAGGTAACTTAATATACCTTTAAATATAAAAATAGGAGATTATTTCTGTTTAAATTATGTCTTAATAGTATTTTATCCCTAATATGACTATTGTTACAATCAATTATGGTTATTTGATGGGAAATATAGGAAAATTTCCTCTCATTTACGTCAAATTTTAAATATTACTTCTCAATCAGTCTAATTTAAAATGTCTTAGAATTTTTGTTTTAGATTTATGTTATTCACTTAAGGAATCAGATTAATAAAGTTAAAATCTGGTTTGACCAAAATATTTATGTTTCGAGGGAAAAATGGTGATTATTGGTTCATTGATTTACAATTATCATCAAAGGATGATAAAAATCCAATGCTTGGAGCATTGAATAAAAATTAAAATAACTGTTTTTATAATCCATTCAAGTAAACTAAACGTTTTAAAAGTTATTAGAAGTTTGCAGATATGGTTGAAAAGAAAATCATCACTATAATTTAATTGAGAAATATTAAAATTTTCCCAAAATTTCTGCTTATTTACCAAGTAAAGCACTATTAAGGTCTATGATGTCCGTAGTCCGTTCGTTCGTCCGCTCGTCCGTCCGTATTTAAAATGATGATGGCTTGTTCGGCCTACTCCTCGAACAGTTTTTGTACTTTATATGAAAATGTCTTCAGGATGTTTCTGCCTATGACGAAGGTGTGCAGGCCCAAGAGTTTTGATTTTCGTGAAATATCACCTAAATTGGTGATAATACCACTTTGTAAATTTTACATTACTCAGAAATAAATGAATCATGGCTTGTTCGGCTATCTCCTCGAACAGTTTTTGTACTACATCTGAAAATTTTTGCAGGATGTTTTTAAATATGATGAAGGTGTGCAGTGCCAAAGGATTTTTATTTTGGTGAAATATTACCGAAATTGGTGAAAATTCACTTTGTCAATTTTACAGTACTGGGAAGTATATGGATCATGGCTTGTCCGGCTATCTTCTTAAACAGTTTTGTACTATATCTGGAAATTTTTGCAAGATGTTTCTACCTATGATGAAGGTATGCAGGGCCAAAGGATTTTGATTTTCGTTAAATATTACCGAAATGGGTGATAATTATACTTTGTCAATTTTACAGTACTCAGAAATACATGGACCATGGCTTGTTTGGCTATCTCCTCGAACAGTTTTTGTACTACATCTAAAAATTTTTGCAGGATGTTTCTACCTGTCATGATAGTGTGCATGACCAAAGAATTTCGATTTTCCTTTCTGAAACTGCAAACAACGTCTTAATACAAAAATAAATATGTTCTTAATTTGGCAAATGTCACGAGCGGGGGCATCAGTGTCTTACAGACACATTTTTTTCAAAAATCTTCACTTATAGAAAATGATTCTGAATGGCGAGTGCGGGGGCTCCTGTGACAACAGAACCTTCTAGTCTAAATACGTTTTTGTAAATTTTTTTGCCTTGTTACTTTGCTTTAAAGCTTTTTTTTTTTGATAAATTAAAAAAAAATATTCAATTACAATTAAGGAAAATTAATGAAAAATATTCAAATTAAAACAAGTACAATCATAACTATTTTACTAAGACATGGATAAATGAATAACAGTTTCTTACCTCAGCGTTTATCAATAAGGAAGTGATTTCAAGCTACTTTATACTGCTTTACTAACAACCCATCAGTTTGGCGATCCAGCAGCTCAATTTAAATTGGTCAACTGGATCGTCAGATTGGTAAATTGCTTTAAATAGCTGCCTGTACTGGGAAAGGTGAAAGCCTGTAGCTAAAGCAGAGTAATTTCCAATAAACAATAAAACAGGCAAAAAACTTTCCCCCAATTCAGTCCATATAAAAAATTTTTGTCAGCCAAGTTATTTTGATACAATCGCGAAAAATGCGAACGTATTATGGGTGATCAAGCCCACCCATTTTTTGAAGAGGGCTAAAAGCGGTTTTTCTGTTGTTTTAAAGTTACTTCCCTATTTCTTGTTTTTTCTTTGTATTCCCCTTGACAAAGCTAACATAACAAGCAACAAGCGTCATGACCTATCTCTTACCGTTATTGAGATATATGGGATCAAAAAATGGCTACGCCCTATTTCATCCAATTTTGATTTGGGGTTTGTTTCAAATGATTCCTTATGAAAATTGCAACAAAAGTTACTCCAAGCATTTTTGTAGCATCAACAGTTTTTTGTATAAAAAGTAAAAAGGAGTTAAAAATGTAATTTTGCAGGAAATGAGAAATATTTGTTTTTCATCCAATTTCGATGGGTTTGTTTTCCAGGTGATCCCTCTCAATGAGAGTCTCAGAAGGTTTTCTCTTTCTCTTACAATTTTTGAGCTAAAAGGGGTCAAAGTTGGGGGGGAGGAAATAATTTTAGTATAATATGCAAAAATTTTAGTTTCCATTAGAAATGATGAGAAATTTTAATTTTTTTCAGATTTTGAAGGGATTTATTTCATTTGATTAGTCTCATTGAGAGCTTTTAGTGGTATGTTAGTTTATTTTTCTCTATCTCTTACCCTTTTTAAAATAAAAAAGGGGTCAAATTGAAAAAAAAAAATTTTTCATTTAATTTTGATGGTCTTTTCCAAAATCATCCCGATGAATAATGCAATGAAAGCAATACCAGTTTTAAGGATATTGCGGGTCAAAATGATCACTTTTCCAGTCATAATAGTTTATACAGCACTAAAAAAAACCTTGTTTTTAGCTGTGTCCAGAACTTTACTGTGTCAGCACATAACTGTGTCCTGTTCACTACTGTGTCCAGCAAAATAATGTGTCCACAATCCCCCAAAAGTATATTTGTTCACCTTTCACATGCCAACATGCTTTGGTCGTATTGTACTGCGCCTGCAAAGCATAATGCCGTATTTTTCGTTTCGAGGTAAAGTGTGGCATTTTTTCAACAGCTTGGCTGGTGTATGCGAACGGCTCGATATCGATAGGCGATGTACGTACTCGTAAGATATAGT
>JAULBM010047070.1:0-20431 GCA_032357055.1 Geukensia granosissima | reverse complement strand
TGAGGTCAACATAGTCACCAAATTTAGAGTTATTCAGTGAAAGGACATCATCTATATAGCGGAACGTGAAACCAAAATATTGAGCCAACTTCTTCTCTTTTCTCTGTAGAAGGCTCTGTATAAAGTCAGCTTCATACGAATAAAGGATAAGGATTGTATATATCGCAGTTGATACGCTCTAAGGATTGTATATATCTCAGTTGATACGCTACTCCATGGCTTCTGCTTCCTATCAGGATTTTATTGATAGAGGGTTGCAGCTGACAAGAAAACTACTGAGACAAGTTTCTCAGGGAAAAGAAAGTGTCATCACTCGGACGTTTTTCGGTTACCATAATGATTTGGTTAGCCGGTACGATATTTCCATTTCACAAATGACAATGGATATCTTCCCACTGTCGTGAATACAAATCCGTTCTTATACTGGTTAACAACGATTGTGACTATACACCGACTTTGTAACACGACGGGTGCTACTTGTGGAGCAGGAGTTGCTTACCCTTCCGGAGCACGAAAACTCACCTTGGTTTTGTAGGATTCGTGTTACTCCAGCTTTAGTTTTCAATATAGTGCTGTGTATTCTATGTTTATCTTTCGTTTCATTTTGTTGGATATTGTCCGTCTTCCGATTTCTGACTGCCCTTTGGCACCTTCGAATTTCTTTTAAATGAATCGCAAAAATTTTCTTCCTTGTATAACCATTTTGTTGATCGAAATCTGTCAGCAGTACTCTAAGTTAAACAGTAGTACAGATGACATGTCCGGTTAGCCTTCTCCGTCATTTCGAAGTTTTATAATTTAAATTATTCTTGTGAATTCAGAAAATATGCGATGCCAACAGCAATTGGTACGAAGTTTTAGTTCGAGTTTAATCATTATAGTTAGTTACTCGGATCCATTTCGAAAAGAAATATATAACATTTATAAAGAATAAGTCATTACAACTGATCTAGTTGATTTTCTTTTTAATCATTTGAATACCACAATAATTTAAACAAATCATCCAAATTTTCGTTTAGTATTATTGTTATTTAATCAGATTTAATCTCATGGTTCATTTTTAAATCAAGTATTTACACCACTTTCTCACGTGATGAGAGGAACGAACATGAATAACCCCGCTACATACATTATGTGCATTTTCACTCCTGGAACCAGTAATTCAATGGATGTGGTTGTTTTAATGTTTGAGTGTTACTTATTCTAAATTGTGCACTCTTTTGGCCCCATATAAGTGTATCATTTCATGTTATTGTGTTGAATACTTACAGCTTGCTTTGAGGTGGGGATATCTGATTAATTGAAGGCGTTATGGAAAACTGTATATATAGTAATTTAAAGGTTTGGTAGGATGTCTAATTATTCAACAGCACATTTATCTATACTTGATGCATTCCCAGAGACGATACATCCTCATACGGATTATATTTCTAAATCCATACGCTACTCCATGGCTTGTGCTTCCCATTAGGATTTCATAGGTAGAGGTTTTGTGTTGACAAGAAATTTATTTAACCATTATCTCTTCATGGTTGTTGATAACACATATTGTGACTAATAAGGTTCAATAGTTCCTTACCATTTACCAAAACTTGCTCTCAACTTTTTTTGAATGTTTAAAATGCACCAGCTTTAGTTTTCGGTGATAATTTTGTGTACTGCTATTGACACTCGTTTGCCATTCGTTTCATTTTGTTCGAGCGTGCTCGCCTCTTTTTCGGAAGGTGGTGTTTTCGATCGCCGGCCAGGTCAAACTAAAGACATTAAAATTGTGAGCAAAGACTGATCGGCCTTAAAGTCAGGATAATATGTCTGGGTAAAGTGGTATGTTTTCATGCGGAGTATTGCTTTCGTGAGCTAGCACGTTAAAAGTAAAAAATTTCGGCTCAGCGTGTCGGTCTAGTACAGAGCAGAATTTTTTTATCATACTCAATCATTAACATGCTCTCGTTCTGAATATGCATAACATATTTGACGCTGGACGTTAATCAACTTCAAGCAATCAATCGTTTTACGCAATGATCTTCTCTGCAGTTTTCAATTTAAATGTTCCTATGCCCTTTTCTTTTTTTAATTCTTTTTGTTCTTTTATCATATATCATTTGCCACGTAATATTAAAAAGATGACACTGTCTATCTGCTAATAAAAAAACTAGATGTTTTTTCAATCAATACGCAAGACTTAGGTCTGAATGAGAAAAAAGAATGTATTGTTATACATGAGCTTGAAAATTTAAACCCATGTCTTCTTGATGAACATTTACTGATGTCATTAATATTATATTGATTTTAATATCTTATATTGAATGTAGCCAAGGTTTATTATATTTTTTGATTTTCAGTTTTCAATTTATTTTGCAATGAACACAATCTCTGTATAATTAACAATTCATTAAGTAAAACAAACAAGTTAAAATATTTATCATAGATATAAAGATTAATGTTAAGAGTTTTGGCTCCAATGGCAGATTACAATTTAATAATACACTCAACCGTTTTGGGAAATATTGTGAATGAAGCTGGTACATATAAACACAAACTACTTTGACTAATATTGTTTTATGACCCTTTCGGAGATCTTTTTAATATAACATGTGTCGAACATGTGAGACATCAAAAGAGCATAGTCCAAAACGACATCACAAATTTAAAAGAAACTAAATGATAAAACGAAAACAAATTGAAAAAGGGCATAGAATCCATGATCTCGTTATAACACAGGAATCGGATAAGGTGCTCATCATGGGTAGGCATCCCCTGTCTTGCGCGCAACACCCGTCCTTGTTTCTGTATTATCAAAAATCGGTGTCGAATCAGGATGTCAAAATCAGAAGCTTCAATTTGTGTCAAACTCGGTAGGAATCCACGAAATCCTACATAAATTGGAGTGAGATCAGATATCATAAAAAGTAAGCATCATCTGTCTTGCGCGCAACACCCATCTCGAAATCCTTCTAGTCCGGTTAAGAGAGCCATCCAAAACTTGTTAATATCAAACTTCTACTTGAGCTAAGGCCCTCCATTCTGTATTCACGTGTACACCCTTCGGCAAACTGTTAAAAGGCTTCATAAATAAAATGTTATATATAAATAAAAAGCTATCGCCCAAATGAGTAAACAATGCAAAACAGTAACACTGAAGCATTAAAACAACGCCATCCAATGCATGACAGGATCCTAGCTTTGGTCAAGCACATAAAGTATGTTGTTTCCTGTTGGTTTTGAAATTGTCTGTGTTCTGTGTAAGGACTGAAAATACGGACGCTCTTACTTCTAGATTTGGTTTCCTATTTGGATTGTTCACGCACTTTTTACTTAGTTTTGGAAATATACAATATCCAATGTTCAATAAACATGGAGAATTTAGATATGCTACATCTACATTTCAAGAAGTCAGTAGTATTGGAACTAAAACCTAGAAAGCTCAAACACAGCAAAATTAGCAGTCAAATCCAAACATATCGAAATGGAAAGCCAAATCTGACGGCAGGGACAACTACTTAGTGCAATACTTTTCGATGTCCTTCCGATTGTTTGGTTCTTATGCTTTGTAAACTTTTCGTTCATGTCTAGCATAATTCCAGACGCACCTGCATACAGAGTGTACATTTCTCAGTTGATACGGGATTTTATAGATAAAGGTTTGCAGGTGACATGAAGGCCACTGAGCCGGGAGTTTCTCGGGGAAAGATTAGAGTCATCACTCCGGAAATTTTCGTTCGCCATCATGATTTGGTTGACCGGTTGCCTACAAACAACAATGGATATCTTCCCAATGTTCTGACTGCAAACCCGTTACTATATCGGTTGTGATACATAGATTGTGGCATTAAACCGTCTCCTGAGTAACACGACGGATACACTAGCGGAGCAGGAGTTGTTTGACCTTCAAGAGCACCTGACCTCACCCTGGTTTTTGTAGGGTTCATGTTACTCCAGCTTTAGTTTTCAGTGTAGTGTTGTGTGTTCTTTGTTTGTCGTTCGTTTCATTTTGTTGGCCATGGTCCTGTTTGTCTTCCCAAATATTTTTTTCATAGTGGCATTACTATCAGGCAACCAGTCAACGTTTACACGTAACCCAAGCAGACATACAAGTGAAAATACAACACATTCTTAATTCCAAGAAAAGGCCAAAACTTTAGTTAACGTCATAGATGCGCCAATCCTATATATTTGTTAATCCAGTGTACAGTTCCAATGTAAAGTTTAGAAAGTGCTTAGTCCAAAGAGACAAGACAAATTAGAAACAAGGTATAATAGCGTAAATCACATTTATACAAAAATGACATATCATGATTACAACAATATAGTTTTGTTCATTCTCCAATCGATCCTATCAAGTGATCAAGTAAACCAAAGATTTTATTTTCATGTAATATTAGAATGAAAGCATAATGAACATATCCGTTCTTTTGCTATAAATTGAACTTTGTTTCTTTTAATTAAACGAGAATACGTTTATCATTTTGATGACATTCGAGGGTAATGCTTCTGTGTACTCACGTATTTTGGTATTAAAAAACTGTGCACAATTAGCCTGTTATAAGTTGAGAAATGTTTGAAATGTAATGATATCAAATTTGAATTTAACATAACTATCATGCAACCAGTCAACGTTAACACGTAAACCAAGTGACATTAAAACATGATGAAGACAATGGC
Source organism: Geukensia granosissima (assembly GCA_032357055.1). Taxonomy (NCBI): domain Eukaryota; kingdom Metazoa; phylum Mollusca; class Bivalvia; order Mytilida; family Mytilidae; genus Geukensia; species Geukensia granosissima. Next base: position 15,769 of record JAULBM010047070.1, on the reverse strand, counting down.
ATGTAATTCAAACATTCTAAATTCCAAGAAAAGGCAAAAAGTTTTGGTAATGTCATATAAGTGCCAATTCAAAATCTTTGTAAATCCAGTGTAGAATTCAAATGTGAGAGTTAAGAAAGTGTTTTTAGTCCAAAAATACAAGACAAATTCGAAAAAAACTGCAAGATAAAACTAAAGCATAAACAAAGTCTTAGAATCTACGATCTTTATACAATAGGAGTAAAATCAGGTGCTCCGGAATTTTAAGCATCCCCTGCCTTGCCTGGCTTAAGGGGGAACCCAATACCAACATGAAAATAAATTCCACTCGTTTATTTCTCTTTAGATTTTTTTCAAACATTTACTTTGATGAAAGAGGAAAGTTTCAAGAAATTTGATCCACCATTTCTATAGAATTATTTTAATAGATATATAATTATTATATCATCAAAAATTTTGATCACTGAGATGCATTAATTTTAATATAAAATGATACTTGATTAAAACGTTCAGATGATCTTACAGAGTTATTGGTCCCTTTACGTACCCGTCGTGAAGGGACCAAAGTAAAATTTCTATGTCAAATTATGATGTCTAATCCGAGATAAATAAACAATTAAAAAGTTAAAAAACAAAGACAATAGATGAAGCACAATCTACCGAACATCATTATTACAACCATAAAAATATGTATTATGTATCAAAAGGTTTAACAACTTAAAGTCTGTTTTCAAAAAATAGCTGATTTCTGGAACATATTTTTGGCTAACTTCTGGCACATAACTACGGCTGTAGTTGACTTTGGTGCATAGTATCCCTTCCTTGCAATCATCTAGCTTCCAAGTCTACTTTTGGCTGACATCTTACACATTGCTGGAACATTCGGTCGCACTTTACTGCACATCTGACACATAGTTGTGACGCACTGATATTGTATTTGCTACTAGCTTGCCGCAAGTTTGTTACAAGTTTACGTTTTTGTTAAAGAAATGCATAATAGCGGAAGTCCCATTAATCCCAAAAATGACATATGTTGATTACAAAAGTAGGCTTGTTCATTCTCAAATTGGTCCTATCAAACGTAAATGCAAACTAACACAAATTAATCACCTGAATTCAAACTCAACATTTAATAGATATTAATTAAGGGTTAACAAGGATCTATAAATCATTTTGACAACTGATTATATTCGGTGTTCATTGAACATTGTATTTCTCTAGCATAGCTTATGTATTGTACGAGCAGTCTAGACTCTTGTATATGTCAAAATGTTACGTCGCTGTTGCCGCATTCGTATATTTCTATAAGTTTTTTAGTTAGCACAGTCCTTAAGATTAGGTAAAGGTGAGAGAAACATTGCACTTTTGCAATGTAAATATGCTTTCCAGGGCTTAATTTATTTTAGATAAAAGTCCACAAAAATAAATACTTTGCGTGATTAGTGCATATTAAAAGGTACTTATTTTGGAAAAAGAGCCTTGTTCAAAATTCAAGTTTGATTAAAGCATATAATATAATCTTATTTTTGATGATCTTGTACAGTTAAACCAATGTTAAGAATTAAAGATTCGAAAACATCATTTAATAGTGTTATATACGTGCTTTCACAAAATTATAACTTTAGAACTTTTTTTTATTTAACGCGTCAAGATAAGATTAGAAGAAATTCAAAATATGAAACTTTTATTCAACAGCAAAATGCCGAGAAGATTCATCAGAACGAAAGCAACACCTGGTTTATCAAACTTTAACCATGACAAGTTATTTTGTTCATATTGAATAAGACTACACCAACTACAAATATATAATATTGATTTTACAATATTGTAATTTTTAATTAATCTTATCAAAAAATTATTTTATTTTTCTCATAACGAAGGAAAATTTTGGGATGTATTAAAGAGTCATTTATCTAAACCGCGTATGTGCAAAATTGTAAAATTGCTATGCTAGAGAAATACTTATCACTTTTTTTCAAACAACGAATATAATAAGTGGTCGATGGTTAATAGATTCTTGGTGAGATTAATTCAAAGATTCCTGCAAAATAACAAAACGAAATTGGCTAGATCGTTTAATTTTACTTTTCGCTATATCGATGAATTGTCATTGAATAATCCATCTCGACCAAATATATCCCACCTAACTAGAAATTAAGGAGACCACAGATTCAACAAAATCTGCTTCAAACCTAGATTTATTCCTAGAAATTGACCAAGAGGGGAAACTTGTTTCTAAGTTTTTCGACACACGGGATGACTTCAACTTTCCTTTTGTAAACTTCCATATTAATGCTTCATCTGCCTACAGGCTTTATGTTTCGCAGTTGATTCGCTACTCTCGTGTATGTTCCAAGTATCATGGTTTTTCTGAAGACAACATTGCTGTTATCGCAAAATAAGTACAACAAGGATACATCCAGTCAAGGTTGAAGTTGTCCCTCCTAAAATTTTATGCTCGCCATCACGAATTTGGTGATCCATATGCTATCAGTGAATCTCAACTAAAGTACGTTTCAATGAACTGGATCTCTCACGTTTTGGCTATTATTTCTTAAAGCAATAACACAATACGAAAAGGATATTTAGAATATGATTTAACTATCTTACCGGCAATGGAATTTGGTATTCGAAGTATCTTAGGTGTTGTTGTTTGTCCTGTGCTGATGTGAAAATTGCTGATTTTTGTGAAAAATTTAAGTTCCAACGTCGTCTTAATTCTTGCATTTCTGGTATCGCAAAGCACATTTTTTCAGACAGTACGCATACAAAAATGCCAATAGATTTAAAACCAATCAAAATATTTTTCATTTTTTAAAATTCCCAAATCCTGAAAATATTGTTATAATGGAAAATGAAAAAAAATTCCAAAAGTATATATAAAATTCCGAATTATAAAAAGTTTCCGGAACTTTTTTCTGTTGCGTTTTATATGAATTATGAAGATTTCTCCAAGAGATTTTTCTTAATTTAAATGAAAGTGAGAGACTCAGTGGAACATATAGTTATGGTCCTGTTACTGGTATTACAAAAATAAGTTGACCTCTTCTCGAATTGACGTTAACCCGGATTAGACTTCAAGGATATCACGACGGGTGCTGCACGCAAGACAGGGGTTGCTTACCATTCTAGACACCTGATCCCATTCCTGTTTATATATGAGTTCGTGCGATTCCGGATTTGACCTAAATAGACACTCCTGATTTGACAACGATTGTGACACTAAGGACACCAATGCTGATGTGCACTGTATTGCGCGCAAGACAGGGAATGCCTTCCCTTCTAGAGCACCTGACTCCCATACCTGTGTTGTAAAAGAGTTCGTGGCTTCCAAGCCATTGTTTCTTTTGTTTTCGTTTTTATATTTTAGTTTGTCTTTTAATTTGTCTTGTCTCTTTGGAATATGCACATCTGCAAAGGTTCTCACAAAAAGTCGTAAGTCTAAGATTGATCGTAAGTTAGAAACTTCAAAGAAAAACTTACTGTGACGTCAAAATTTACGACAGAAATTACACTTACGACATTTTGTGAAATTGCCTGCAGATCTCTCACAAGGGCATTCTTCACTGGAATTTATAAGCAGTTGAATTACCGTGAAATAGAGAAGAAGGACATACGTTGTTTTTTTTTTATTACTTAATTTTGATAATTATGCAGATTGCGATATCTTTTGTTTATACAGTGTACGGGTCATTGGGTCTATAGTTGATATCACGAATAAATGAATAGCGCGATAAACACCTACAGTACACGCTTTGGAATCCTAACGTCAATTTACATTATTACCACGTTTTGATAAAAAATCTTTTAATCGTAACTTGTTACTGAAATGTATTATAATACGTGTATAAAATAATAAAAACGCAAAATCGCTATTAATAATGTATAAAAAGAACTAGGCCTATTAAAAACGGGGTTTCAAAACGGTTGAAATGTTCGAGCACATTTTTCTTAAAATTCGCCAAATATTCAGTTGAATCTAAGTTGATCTTCTCTGTCAGATCTTTTTTACATTAATCACATTCAACACATTTATTAAACAAAAATGACAATGGAAATCTTCCCTCTGTCGTGAATACAAATCCGTTTCTCTACCGGTTTGGAGTAACATTGATTGTGACTATATATCGGGTTTGTCTATTGAGTATCACGACGGGTGTCACTAGTGGTTTTTATAGTGTTCGTGTTACTCAAGCTTTAAATTTCAGTTAAGTGTTGTGTGTTCTTGTTTGTCTTTCGTTTCATTTTGTTTGCTATAGTCTTGTCTTTCTTCCGACTTAACGGTCTGCCCCTTTGATGTCTTCGAATTCCTTCTACAATTCAGGTGTCTCTTAAAAGACTTTCTGCGATATTGAGGTTTTTTTAAATATACAATATTCTTAATCTGGTTCATATTTTGCCTACATCCATCACATTTAACTTGAAATCAAGGAAACTAGTGACAACAAATTACTGCATCAAATCTAGACGCAGAATAAACAATTTAGTAAAGTACTTGTTTAAAAACAGCTATATATTAAGAGGAATGGCAAAGGAAAGGGTGATTGCAGTCTGTGAAGCACCAGACCTCAATAATTATTTATAAAAGAATCCATGAGATTCCTTTCTCCTTGGTCTCATAATGCCCATTTGACGTCCAAATTTGAAACTATTTTAATAAGTTTAGTAGGACCTCACGACGGTTGCTTCGCGCAGGATAAGGATGTTTACCCATTCGGAGTATTTAACCATATTCCTGTTTGGAAGTTCGACGTTTGTTTTACTTTCGAGTTTGTCTTGTTTTTTTTTTTTTTTTTTGGACTATGCACTTATGGTCTCTTATATTATTATTTTACACTGGACTTTTATTTTTGTTGTTAACTTTCCGTTCATGTGAAACCATATTCAGACCGTACCTTCTAAAAGCACTGTGCTTTCTATAAGCATTTGATGTACAGAGATGTTCTGCTTTTCACAATGAGACAATTTTAACACTTCAGGGTCCACATCCACAAAACAAACCTGAAGCAAACACATGTGACACATTCTTACCTCAGTTCCATAAATACAAGACGCGGTTAACAAACAAAATCAAACAAATAAATTAACCGAATTTAGTCTTGCCTTGACCTATATAAAATTTAAAATATATAAAAGGTGATGAAGTTTATTAGACAGTGATCCAACACTTATAAAATAAAAATAATGTTACAGTTTTTGTAAGGCCTGGACAAATATCAACACTGTAAGGCAAGTTTTAAATTGGTTTCAAAATATATGAGGTAATAATAAAATGTAAAATTGGTCAATTAAAAATAGAAAGCAAAAACTAGCAAAGGTTAAAAAACAACAAACCCTGTACATACAGTTTTCTTGTTGGGGTGTGGTTTGAATAAAAATTATTGTAAGCGGTGATCCCGGTCCTAAACCCGCACTGGATCAGTCGTATGACGAAAACAACAGAACATACAAACACTACAAGAAATGATCTATTACGTATCAGACATTTAATTACAAACACAATTGATTACATACATGGCTCTCCTTATTTTGGACATCAAAAATGAAAGGTTCAGGAATTAATTGAGTTGGGATATAGTATTGATTCCAAACGACAAATTCTTTACGCTGTCATTTCTTTCAGATGTAAAACATCTGCAGGATCACATCTTTATATTTATAACAAAATTTAGCACATGTTGTCACTAAATCATGGTAACAGAAACCTTTATCCATTTATTTGCTGAAACATTACAATGATTACAATTATTTTTTCTAATTTGTCTGATGTTTGTCCTTCGATTCATTTTGTTGGTCATGGTCATGGTCATGGTCACATTTATTTCTGACTTAACGATTTCTGTTTGTCCCTTTGGTATATTCGAATGTCTTCTAAAACGTCGCTGGAAACACGGGCAAAAGGAACAAAATTAAACATTAAAACAAAATTCACAACAAGTAACTAAATTTACGTCTTCGTCAAGGAATGGAAATTTTACAAAAGATAACAATGTTAACTACGATATCATAAATCCGTTGTACAAATAGCTATTGTTTTGAAACAATTTTATCGATTCTACTAGAGCTTTTTAGGATGACTTCATGTTGGTGTTATTGACTTATTTATGCTCTTTATACTTGTATGGATTAGTTTAACACTATAAATTTCAATTTACTTGGGAAATTTCACGCTGAACGTTGGACCGAACATATTGAAGCTTTCAAACAGTTTGACAAATTATAAGTTAATTTGTACTCATTATTGAATTATATCATCTGACCTACTGTATTGTCTGATCCAGAAATTAACTTCTGCCAACCTGAATGATTTATATGATTATACTGAAAAAGTTATGGGTTCAATTATTTAAAGTTTGTATAACAATCATCTCTTGTAAAAATCTAATTAATAATTTATAATATGAGATATATTGTGTGTTTATTTTAATTCTCAATTGGAGTCGAATGTCCGCATGGAATTCCGAAGTACATTACGACTTAAAGTACAAAGGTTAATAAAATTTGTCGGTGCTTTACAGTTATTATTGTCATGATGTATTGCATGTTTATTTCTAATTTGTTCAGGTAATAATGTGACAAAGTGTTCACGTCGCTAACGGATCCTTTTTGATAAAAACATACATGAAATATATATATATATATATTATACCATTTGTAGTATTGCCTTAATGGCATCCTTGTTTCATCAGAATTATCCAGTGTTTTGTATCATTCAATTGCCTTCTTCTATTCCTTTTGAATAACTTTTAAGAATGCATCACATAAGAACAACAATTGAAACTGTACTCTCTATCAATGTTGAAACTGACCTTATTATACATAACATATTTAGAGACCGATATTTCCGGACCTTATTCTAATAAGTACCATAGTTTCTATAGTTTTGGATATAAGTCAACATCGCTTTTTAAAAACTGTGACATTGCGTGGACATAAATTCGTTCCTTGACAGACATCGGTAAGTTTTATGTTCTTTTGATATTTCAACTAAGAAGCAAGAACTTGATCTTCCTTTACATTACTGGATTTCAAAGCTTCATGAGTGTCCTTACAAGCAAGGTACATTGCAGGGTCCGCCTAATGCTCCACTAACCTCTTTCAAAATTACTGCTAGTTATTCTATCCGCAGTAAAAATCAGGCTCGATAGTTACTGTGAAACAAGCCACTCTAGAGGGGGCGTGAATCAAATGTGGATTCTAAAATAAATCCAAAGCTCTGTTAGAATGCCTTAAGGTCCCTTTCCTCTTGCGATAGCACCAAAACATTATCAGCCTGTATACTACAATTCCACATTCAAAACTACAAGAAAAATTTAGAGATTTAGTTCACCTATGTTTTGGGAAAAACTGGCAAACGCAGATATAAATTTTGGGTTCTAGAGAGGGACAATCCTTATTTTGTTATAAAACCACTCTGATTCTAACAATAATACTCTGAAGATGACTTTTGTGGCATGCTAGATTTCTTGATTGATAACATTTGCCATGGGAAACTGGATACTCTTTCTTGCTGATTTTTTTTCTTTATTCGTACAAAGCTATTTTCATACAGAGCCTTTTGCAGAGAAAAGAGAGAAAGTTGGCTCAATCTTTTGGTGTTTTCGTTTCGCTATATAGATTATACTCTTTCACTTAAAAACTCTGAATTTGGTGACTATGTTGACCACATCTTTCACATCGAATCAAAGATACTACAAGTACAGAAAGGTTTGATGTATACCAAGCCTTACACCTACAAATTGACAGTAAGGGCAGGTAATAAAAAAACCTTTACGAAAGAGAAATTCTTACCTTTGTAACTTTCCGTTCATGTCTAGCGACATTTCAGCCGCACTTTCAACAGGAGTGTATATTTCGCAGTTGATACGCTATTCAGAGCTTCCTATAAGAATTTTATTAATAGATGGTTTTTGCTGACAATAAAGCAAGGGTTTCTCAGGGAGATATTAGAATAGTCGTTCCGGAAATGATTTGGTCGCCATAATGATCTGGTAGAACAGTTCAAAATTTCCACTTCACAAATGACAATAAATGTCTTCCCACTGTCGTGACTACAAATCCATTCCTAACTGATTTTGACTAACAATGCTCGTGACTATACACCGGCTTTGTCTACCGCATAACACGATGGATGCCACTAGCGAAGCAGAAGAAGTTGCTTACCCTTCCGGAGCACCTGAACTCATCCTGGTTTTTGTTTAAGGGTTCGTGTTACTCCAGTTTCAGTTTTCAGTCTAGTGTAGGAAGTCTATAGGTTTCGATCTCACTTTTGGTGACTTATAGATCACCAAAATATTATTAATCATGCCACATCTCCTATTTTTTTATTATAGTAAATCCATACCTTGTGATCTCACTCTTGTTGACTTATAGGAGGTCTAAAACTTGTGACCTCACTGTTGGTGACTAATAGGAAGTCTTTTCATTGTGATCTCACTGTTGGTGACTTATAGAAAGTCTATACCTTCTTATCTCACTGTTGGTGACTTATAGGAAGTCTATATCCTGTGATCTCACTGTTGGTGACTTATAGGAAGTCTATACCCTGTGATCTCACTGTTGGTGACCTATAGGAAGTCTATAGGTTTCGATCTCACTTTTGGTGACTGATAGGAAGTCTATACCTTATCATATAACTGTTGGTGAATCATAGGAAGTCTTAACCTTGTGACCTCACTGTTGGTGACTTATAGGAAGTCTATACCTTGTGATATCACTGTTGGTGACATATAGGAAGTCTTTTCCTTGTGATCTCACTGTTGGTGACTTATAGGAAGTCTATACCTTGTGACCTAACTGTTGGTGACTTATAGGAAGTCTTTTCCTTGTGATCTCACTGTTGGTGAATTGTAGGCTGTCTATACCCTGTGATCTCACTGTTGCTGACTTATAGGAAGTCTATACCTTGTGATCGCACTGTTGGTGACTTATAGAAAGTCTTTGTCTTGTGAATTCACTGTTGGTGACTTATAGAAAGTCTATAGGTTTCGATTTCACCTTTGGTGACTTATAGGAAGTCTATACCTTTTGGCCTCACTGTTGGGGTCTTATAGGAAGTCAATACCTTGTTATCTCAGTGTTAGTGACTTATAGAAAATCCACCCCTTGTGATCTCACTGTTGGTGAATTATAGGAAGTCTATACCTTGTGATCTCACCGATGGTGAATTATAGGAAGTCTATACCCTGTGATCTAACTCATGGTGAATTATAGGAAGTGTTGTCCTTGTGATCTTAATGTTGGTGATTTATAGGAAGTTTATACCCTGTGATCTCACTGTTGGTGATTTACAGGAAGTCTATACCCTGTGATCTCACTGTTGGTGACTTATAGAAAGTCTATACCCTGTGATCTCTAGGGGTGCACAGTAGACCTACCTAGCCCACCGCCTACAAACAATACTGTGTTACATTAATAACTGGAATAAAAGAATATTAGGTGTAAGCTACCTTAGAAAAAATCGGTTCAAAAAGGACACGTCATTAGTTAAAAAAAGTTTTAACCATCAAAACATGAAACATATCAGCGAAATAATTTATGGACAAAACGAACCCCACTAAAATACTGGAACAAATCAGGTGGTCTGGATAGATAGGTGATTACTGCCTATCTAAAGTACTACCTATGGCATAGGAAAAGACGATTTATAGCTTACCCTAAGGCCTTCAATAATGGAATCATATCCACACCCTGGGACAAGCTGTACAATGTCCCAAAATAAAATAAGATGATACATATAGTCAAGATTGCAACCTTTAATATATTATATAAAAAACGTTAAAGATAAACTTCGAAGATATCAATAATCAACCTGTTTTTGGGGTCGCGTTCCTTTGGATTTCAGTGTAGTGTTGTGTGTTCTATGTTTGTCTTTCGTTTCATTTTGTTGGTCATGGTCTTATGTTAATGAACAAATGCAAAATTGTATAAAACATGTTAACCTATTCTTCTGTTTTTATTCATCACAAAATGTTATCATCCGAATAAATCTTTTTTTTAAATGAGTTATTTCCTATTTATGATTATAAATTATTATAATAATACTTTTATAAAACATAATTTTTTATTTGATATAAGACCAAACGTTCAAAGTATTCTTTTGAAAATAATAAAGACAATTGAAGCTCGTTATTGATGTTTTAATATCAAAAAAATTATATTTAATTTTATGTTAGAATTTTCTATTTTATATTTACAAACTTTATATACATCTTTGTATAAATTGAGATGATGTTGAAGTATCGATCGGAAATACGAGATCTTAACAAGTCAAGAGTGGAATATCCGTGCGAGAGATCAAAAGTCCATAGTCAAAAGAGACAAGACAAATTTTAAGCAAACCAAAAGATAAAAAAAGGAATTCGAAGATACCAAAGGTGCAGACAGAAATCGATAAGTTGAGGACAGACAAGACCATGGCCAACAAAATGAAACGAAAGACAAACATAGAACACACAACACTACACTGAAAACTAAAGCTGGAGTAACACGAATCCTACTAAAACCAGGGTGAGTTCAGGTGCTCCGGAAAGGTTAGCAACTCCTGCTCCACTAGTGGGACCCGTCGTGTTACTCAGTAGTCAAATCGGGGTTTAGTCACAATCGATGTTGGTCACAATAGGTATAGAAACGGAAACAAAAGGAATAACGGCTTTGAAAATCCACGAGCTCGTTTACAAAATAGGAACGGGATCATATTCTGTGTTCTATCTCGTGATACGCTGACGAAGAAAAAAACGTCAGGACACCGAAAGCTACATTTTTATATAGAATAGTTTCCTGATTGATTTAGGGCGCAAGACACAGTACAGGCGATGGAAGCCAGAGATACCATAGCAGCGTAAGTTCAAGTTCCAATGTTGGAAGGACAAAATTGACACCTACAAAGTTCGAATTTCGACCATAAAAATAAAAATGATCCATGTTAAATATGTCCTGAAAATTTTATCCAATAATGAAATGCAACTATGGAAACTGCAATTGAAGGGAACAAACAACTGCGCGTACTTCATTATTAGCAAATATTTATGGCATTTATATTATTTTACATTTTAACTCTTATATGTTTTAATAAAAACTGGTTGTAAAGCTTAAGGAATATTTGTTCATTGTTAAAGACATGTTTACTACAATCATAACATAGCTATGGCGAATTTCAATAAGGTAACCGTCTGTTTCGATAACATTATGGTTACTTTTAGCATAAACCCCAAACTATTGGACAATTGTACTGCATTATCGCAAAAAACAACATATCATGTGATTTGTCTAGTGTTCTGTCATGGTGAACCTGTATATAATATGTAGCCGAGGCATAGTAACCCATTTGTTGTCTGATTATTGATAATGTTAATAGAATTGGAAATCTAATTTTGTTATCGGCATAAAGAACACCACTTTAATTTCCGTTTAGAATGAAGCACATTTATGTATATTTAACATGCTCTACTAATTACATAAATATCTCTAACATCAAATCAGTGCCAGAATTAAATAGACATTATGTATAGTGTTTATAGTATCACAAGGGTGTTTATGATTTACAAAGATATTAATAGTGCGCTCACTAAGAGAACTCGTTAAAGGTTATCTATATGAAATTTCAAATATTAAAAATCGTACTACTTACAACAGTATGACAAAAAAGTATGGGGACGAAATGAGAGACCACGTCAACGTCTATGTGGAATAAACAAAAAAGAAAAGATCCCTTTAATAAAAACAGACGACTTACCGCTTAAAAGAGAAAGAGATCATGACATCATGGAATCTTAAAAGAATTAATAGAGAAAAGAAAATATCTGTGGGATTGACGTAATAGCATGGTATTACCGTTCAATTATAAATGATAAATCATAACACCATGTAAAGGACAGAAACGGAAGACGGGAAGATACCATATTTTCCGGCAATGTTTTATGTTCAATACAATATCTGAACATGGATTTCAAATTTATTTGTTCATGCCCCATTATTATCCACGGACTTACCAAACATCATAGCAGGACTCTACAAGTCTAATTATTCATTAACCAAAAGAACAAAAGAGGTTCCGTCGACTACCCAGACCTAGGACGAAGTCTAATACTTACGAATTTTCGCTGTTTATGTTCATCCATTTTAATCACAGTAATTTACAGATATAAAGGTCTACACAAGGCCTTCAACAAGGGTGGAATACAATTAATTATCTTAATCGCTACTTTTTCATACTTTTAAATTACACGAAAGTCATTTGAAAAGTTTTCTCAAATTTTTGTTATTCCTTCTTGGATTTTTAAGAAAAGAACATTCTAAGATAAAGCCTATGGAAAATAGTGATAACCTTTTCCTGCCATATTGAAAACGAGCACGTTGACCGACATTTTTACTGCTTAATTTCTTCATAAGTTATAGATTAAACATTCATAAACTACTTGCCAAAACCTGGAGAACAGACAGAATGGCGGGCAGAAATGGTTGAAAAATATGGTTATCCTCTAAATTACAACGAATATACCAAGCAACTAGACCAAAAAAACAATTAAAATGGATCACCTCCGTTCAGGATTTAGCATCGACTACGGTGTCAACAACTAAATTATGGGCTTTGTCCTTGCCCTTCACCAAAAATTAAGAGCCATTTCGAAAACTATATATTACGTCGATAACGACTTTTAACTGCATTTGGGGTTTCATTGCATCGGTTTTAGAATGGGAAGAATATAATTCCAAAATAATTGAATTTGGCGACAAAATGTTTTCTACGCAAATCCAAAGGCAGGCTAATATTATGTAAAATTTGGCCTTTTGAACATCCGTGATCTGACAGGCGAAGAGGTCAATCAGCTGAAAATATCTTAAATGACATTTAACTTGTCGTGTCGTTTTAATATGTTGCGCCTGGGTCATGGCACTTTAAGAAAAACAAAGGTGTCATTGGAAATGAAATTCAGGTAAAACTTTAATAGCAAAAATGTTGTAATGGCCGCCTATGCAGTTTGAATTACTCTTTGTAGCCTTTGACCTTACCGTACACCAAAAATTCGGAACCATACAGAAAACCTTTACAATTTGGTCGCCTAACATGGAAAAACGGCTCCCTCGCACATGCGGATAAAATATAGATTCCACTACTAGAGTATTGGTTTCACACTAACCTGACAGTCCGAGGAGAGACGATAACGATACGAATAAATCGGCAATAACTCCAAAGTGATACTATAATGCATTTTATGTTCGTCAACCAAATAATACATTTTAAGTTTATGGACTAAGAGATGAAAAGTTACAAATGTAGTTTATAACTAAAATAAATATCCAAATGCCTTATAATATGTGATTACCCATTGTTACAGAGATTCAAAGTCTTTATCTTTAAATAATCATTTCGAAATCTGCTTCATATCTAGATTTATTCCTTGAAATTAATCAAGAAGGGAACTTGTTTCTAAAATAATTTACAACAAAGGAAATAACTTCAATTTCCCTTTTGTAAACTTCCCATATCTATGTGGCAATATTCCTACTTCATCTGTTTATTGGGTTTTTGTTTCGCAATTGACAATCATGTGCCTGTTCCAACTACTAAGATTGTCTGAAGAGAACATTGCTGTTGTCGCATAAATTACTACAACAAGGATACATCAAATCAATTTTGAAGACATTATAGGTAAGTCTACCACTTAATTAAATAAACTTCGTTACCGTCCTTGTTTTACCGCATCGCAAGCTGTGATTTCTTTTTTATTTGAGCAATTTCTAATAACAACTTTGTTAAAGGCCTGGTTACAAACACGTCATTACTAATTGAGACTATTTACGTTAATGGCGGAAATCGACAGCATGACTTTTCTTAGTATGCATGACAATTTGCAAAAACATCAATATAATATCTTATCATTTTAGCACTAGCAACGTGTTTTCTATCGTTTTCAATAGTGTACGAAACTAAATAGTAAATAAAATGAGTAAATATTAAGAGCATCGAAAACCGAATTTGATACGAACATACGAAATATAAATTTTACCCATGCTGGTTAAATATGTGACTTTTAAAATGCTATTTGTACATACACGGTTAAATATATTAACAGTGCTTCCGATCTAAATATGCAATTATAAAAAATAATTTGAAGATACCAAAGGGGCAGACAGCAATCGTTAAGTCGGAAGACAGACAAGACCATTGCCAACAAAATGAAACGAAAGACAAACATAGAAATTGGATAGATTCATTTGAAATTGAAATTGACAGAGCATTTTCCGAGGATAAAGAGGTTATAGTTTTAGGAGATTTTAACATCAATTATAATGAAAAAGTTGTAAATCAAAAGTGGGTTGAATGCATCAATGTATATGGTTTAGAACAATTGATTGATAAACCGACTAGAGTTACTAATAAAACTGAGACTATAATTGATCATATCTATACATCTCATGTAGAAAATATTATTGAAATCAGTGTTCCATATTATTCAGTAAGTGATCATTATCCTGTGTGTGTGACAAGAAAATTGAATAAGAAATGTTTGAAAAATGAACATATAACAATAGATTACCGATCATTTAAAAATTTTGATGAAAATAAGTTTATTATTGAATTGGCAAACACAAATTTTCAACAAATAGAGTCTTAAGATAATATTGTTGAAGCAACAGAACTTTTTAGAAATTTTAGATAAATATGCCCCTAAAAAAATAAAGTAAAAACCATGCAACAACCCGATTGGTGGAATGCAGATATCATACATGCACGCAATCAGAGAGATTACTTTCATAGAAACAAAGCCATGATAAATTATAGATTATGGCATAATAAGGTACCGTATTTGATTGAACAGGCAAAGAAAAATACTATCAAAACGCTGTTTCCAATTGTAAAGATACGAAATCTATATGAAAATATATTAAAAATTTGAACCCGAGGAGGAACCAGAGTGGGGTTACAACTTAGGATTTTAACAATGAAACTCTTGACAATAACTTTGATATTGCTAACTCCTTTAATGATCACTTTACAAACATTGCAGATGGTTTAGTTGATACTGATATTAAAAACATGAACCATGATCAATGAGTTTGTTCAATCAAAATGAAAAAACTAATCAGAAATTCATTATTCCTGATATAAGTATCATTGATGTGAGAATGTATTTGAAAAATCTTAACAAAACTAAAGCAACTGGGTTAGAAGGTATTGGTCCTAAACTTTTAAATATGTGCTGTGACGTATTTGCACCCTCTTTAACATATTTGTTTATTCTTAGCATTGAAAGTGGTAAATTTCCACAAATTTTTAAAAATGCGCGAGTTTGTTCAGTTTTAAAGGGAGGAAGTGAAAGGAATCCAGACAATTATAGACCAGTGACAATATTGCCTTCATTGTCTAATATAATTGAAAGGCATATATAATTATCTGAATGAAAACGGATATCTGATAAAATCACAGTCTGGCTTTAGACCAATGCATTCATGCACACCCTGCATTCGAGTATTTGGAACACGGAGCGATATGCCGAACGCGGAGCGGGAATATGGTGTTTATATGAAGGGTGGGTGTCTTAGTTTCATTTTTGTGTAATTATAATACAGCCTAATCAGAGCAAAATGAATACAGCATAATCAGCATATATTTCTCTTCGTCCACATGTAGCAAATATGTTTTTTCTTTTATCTATGGCTCAGCTTGAATGCATTTTTCTACAAAAATTGTGTTATATATTAATATTTTCCAAATAACTCTATTATTACAAAAGCTAACGGCACCAACATTGGTCTGGTGGGAAATCATTTACAACTCGTAGTGTAT
>JAULBM010047069.1:0-32248 GCA_032357055.1 Geukensia granosissima | reverse complement strand
AGTATTGGACTACTATTATGTTGAAAAACAAGCAGACAATTATCAAGCAATGTGTTAAATCTTTGTTCATATTAACTTTGATTCCGCAAGTCTAAGCCAGGTGAGCGATCACAGGCTCCTGGGAGCCTCTGGTATTGTAAATTTTTACTTACTTGACAGGGACATCAATTTGGTCCTTCAATACGACTTATAAAACAACAGTATAAATTATACATTATTATGGTAGGAGACAATCTCTAGTTTTAAATGAATTTATTATAAATGATGAGGACATTCTTACCTTTAAAATAATTGATGGTTTGCTATTTAAAAGAGCATGTATTTTAGATTACTGATTATTCTGAATCTTGGGACAATTTCTGATATATTTCTTAATTAAATATATACTGAAAAGAATTGGAAGGTATCAAAGGGGCAGGCATGAAATTGTTAAATCAGATGACATACAAAGAAAGAAAGACATAGTACACAAAACACTACACTGAAAATGAGAGCTGGAGTTTGTTTGTTGGTTTGATTGGGGTTTAACGCCACTTTCAACAATATTTCAGTCATATCGCTGCAGTCAATTATACTGATGGAGGAAGCTGGAGTACCCAGAGAGGACCACCGACCTTGGGCAGGTAACTGACAAACCTTATCACATGCGATACGATTTAAACGCAACCTGTTTTTGTATGGTACAGCCCAGGTGCAAACTCACGCCGTATAGGTGATAGGATACAGTGATCTGTACAGGTACGTTTAAATCAACTACCTAGACCACTCGATCACCCAGGCCCCGAAAGCTGGAGTAACATAAAACCTACAAAAATTATGGCGAGTTCAGGTGCTTGGGAAGGATAAGTAACTCCTCAACTAGTGGCAGTGGTCATGTTACTCAGTAGACAAAGTGTATAATCACAACCGGTATAGGAACAGATTTGAAGTCAAGACAGTGGGAAAATATCCAATGTCATTTTAAAATTGATATTTTGTACCAGTCAACCAAATCACGATGGCAACTGAAAAATTTCCTGAGTAATGACTTATCATTCCTTGTGAAAACCTTGGCTCAGTAGCTTTCTTGTCAGCAGCAACCCTCTATCAATAAAATACTGATTAGCACAGGCCATGGAGTATCGTATCAACTGAGATATGCATCTGTTGCTGGAATGCTGCTAGATATGAACAGAGAGTTTACTAATGGAAAATCAAAGTCGTCTCTCTTGTCGAAAATTTTTTGTTCCTTACCCACCCTAATGTCAATTTTTAGGTGCAAGTCTCGGTATGAAGCAGATCTGTATATTTCTGTAGTATCTTTGATTTCAAGTTCAATTAGAAAGATGAAGTCACCAAATCAGAATTATTCAGTGAAAGAACATCATCTATATAGCTGAATGTGAAAATAAAAGATCAAGTAAACTTGAATCTTTTCTCTGCAGAAGGCTCTGTATGAAGTCAGCTTCATTGGAAGAAAGGAATAAAATGGTGATAAGGGGTACACAGTTGGTCCCCATTAGAATGCAGACAGGCTGTTGAAACACTACATAATTCTGCCAATCAAGAAATCAAACATTTTCAAATGTAATCTTCAGATGACTTTATTTTAAAATCAGAGTGGTAAATAACAAAATGAAGTTTGTCCCTCCCTAGAACCAAATATTGGTTCCTGTGTTTGCCATCTTTTTTAACAAAACAAAAGTGAACCTAAGCTTTTGAGTTTTCATTGGGGAATAGAGGTATACAGAGTGGAGAAATCAAATGTTTTGAAGCTAATTTAAGAGGAAAGGGACCTTGACTTGAGGCATTCTAACAGATCTTTGGAATTTTTTAATATCCACATCTGATTCATACAAAATGTAGAATGGCATGTTTCACAGTAACTCATAGAGCCGTTTTTACTGCTGATAACTGTCAGTAACTTGGAAAGAGGTTTCATTGAGCATATGGCAGACTCTGCAATGTAATGTTGCTTGTAGAATACTTATATAGCTTTGGGATGCAGTGAAATGATTAAATTCATCCTGAGTGGTTGAAATTCCAAATGAAGACAAAACTGACCAATCATTGTCAAGGATTTCTTCTTTGGTAAGTGTCGTCTTATAAGAATCATGCCCATTGGTTAAGGATAAAGGATTAAAAAAGCAAAACAATGAAGATGTTCTGTCCTCAGCTGTTTTGGAAAAGTTTTGGAGGCACTAATTGGTTCTTTTATTTGAAATGTTAACATGTTGTTGTCAAATGTATGTTTGTCTTGGTTTACAAAATCACAGAAACATGAAAACAACAGATTTTCTTTTATATAAAATGACAGATTTTAAACGGTAATTTTTAAACCTCTAATTCTCTCATTGTGCACCATTTTGGATTTTTTTGTCAATTTTATTATTTTTTATTGGGGGGGGGGTAATCCCCACCAGACCATCCTGTGAAAATGAAAAGATATGGGGTAAATGTCAGAGACATTGCACTCCAACCTCGAGCAAAACAGAGGAATTTACAAATCTAGATCTTCAAAAAGTATGGAATACCACTCTTTGTGAAAAGCTCTAAATCGCCCCAAATAAAAAACTGTGTATGGGTATAACAATACTGCTCTAACCTGAAAATTATCTAAAATGCATGTGTAACAGTATAATAAACACAATGACAAACCTATGAACACAATTCCTGACTTGGGACAAGCACATGGAGACATGCGGTGGAGTTAAACTAGTTTAGTGGGTATCCAACCCTCCCGGGATGAGTGGTCAAAGGAAAAGAAAAACAGTAACTGACAAGCAATAAAAACAGAAAGTAACCAATCCAAATAGAGTACCTTAATAACAATGAATATACCTAACAAAATACATAAAGACAATACATCTCTAATGCTGTTCATACCACTTTTGGATCAAAATAGGTTGGCATGTATGTAGTTTTGTGCAAATGTGATGCATACCTAAGGGTTTATGTATAAATGGCAGAAGGTCATTAAGGGACACAACAATAGGTGAGGGAGATGTGTGATGTCTATGAATGTGGTCTGTTTGTGTCAAGATGCGGACTTGAAGATGTTCATCACATTCACAAAACTACATTGAGGGCTTGTTAAAATACCAGTACCATCAATTTTGTCATTGCAACCATACAATGTTGCTGTTCCCAGTTCTCTTATCTGTAATTTTCCTTTTATTAAGGAGAGATATTGATAGGTTGGGATTGTTTGTTAGTCCAATAGTAGACTATTTAAATGACATGAATTCCACAATGAAGATTAGAATGGTCAGGCAGGTTGAAATGTGGATGAACAATAATACAAATTCTACAATAAATATAAAGATTCAGTTTTGAAGTTTAGTTGCATCAGCAGAAAATTGATAAAAAAATGAGATATAAGACCCAAACATTTAGTCCTTCCCCAAATAATAGGTTGGGCTTGATAACCAAAAATATTAACCTTTTTCTAGTACCAAAAATCAATGTCTCAAAATATAAAATGAATCTGTGTACTAGAAGAAAAGTTTTACTGCAAAAACCATCCCGTCTTCAACATGACCACACCATACCAAAAAACACCCATAATGTTTTTAGGTCTAAAATCCCCTCATCTGAAACCACTTTGCCAAATTGATCAATATTTGAATGGAAGTACTTTTGAAAGGACTTAAGTAAAGTTTCCTCATACTGTCCTGGTTCCACAAAAAATATGGTGGCAATAAGAATCCCTTATGGAAGCCATGTTTTTAGTCTGATCAAGAAGAAATAAGCAAACATTATGAAGACCATTGCAAGAAGCATCTATGCAATGTTCCTCATAATGTTTGCTTATTTCTTCTTGATCAGACTAAAAACATGGCTGCCATAGATGATTCTTGTGTCTTGTTGCCCTGGAGATCCTTTATTATGTTTAACAACAATCATGATGACTATTGGCTATTTAAGTTTTGTTTCTAGGTGGATCAAAGTCAGGTGAGCGATACAGGCTCATGAGCATTCTTAGCCTCTTGCTTAATTTTAAAAACTGAATGAAGAGTAGGTATTGAATTATGAAAGCAGTATCAGTGTCGGAGCCATTAAATCACATTGATATTTTGATTATATCCAATATTACTTGAGATTTATTTGGGGATATATTAATAGCTTGATACAGAATGATATTCCACCATTGTTGAAGGCCTTGTGATCTCATTTTTTTAAATTTTCTGTGTAAATATGCTTCAATCGCCTTTACATTCACTCCATACCTTTTCTTCATTTTATGACAATGGAATTTCCTTAAAATGTAAAAATGAACTAAAGAAAATATGTATGGTCTTTATTGAGCCATAATAAATTTTGAAAGTATAATTAACAAAATATGACATAAACAAAAGATTTGAGCAATAACATTCATAGTAGCAAAAAATTCAGCAGTAAAAAAAATCCTTAAATATCACAGTCTTTGCATATCACAATTTATGATATAAATGAAAATACTATTAAATATATCACGACATCAATGAATAGACAAGTCAACTAAAACTGAATATAAATATCCCCAATGTTTTCACCCAAAAGACTGGACAATGTTAAGCTTTTTTTATTTGAGCTTGCTGTCAAATTAAGAGAAAAGTAAGAACAAAATAATCATACCCTCTAAAATAATTTGGTTTTTTTGTCAAAAATCTCCCATTACAATAAAATGTATGTCAAGGGATGTAATTCATGTAAAAACAATTATTTTGTACTGCTTACTTTTCAGGATAAATGAAAATGATTTATATGAAGAAAAATTTTCAAGTAATGAACTCTTCCATTCCTGGAATTTAGTATGGTAGCATAAAAAATATCTGCAATGCTGTTATAAAACTTTTAAGAAAATATCCATATAAAGTGATGTGTACATTAATTCATCAATCACAGTCTAAGATTCTAGATTTGGAAGTGTAAAGCAAAATTTGTATATAAAAGTTGAAAGAAATTTAAAAGAATTGAATTTTTTTCATTTTTTATATATACAATATTAAAAAAATTCTGGGGTCCACTAACACCATCCCCCCTTAATCTCCTTGTTGTTTTGTATTAAAGATAATTGGCAGGAATACAATAGTCCTGAAAAATCTACAATATTTTACTTTATATTCATAATAAAACATGTTCCACATAATCATGAATAAAAAAAATCAGTAAAAAAGGAAAAAAACATGTATATATTTATTTTTGGTTGTTATTTAATGCATTGCACTTAAAATATTAGGTGGTTAATATATACATACAGATATTACACCACACTTTCTTAAACCAGGACCAAAATCATGTTATCCTGTAAAATCCCCACAAAAATAGTTCCAATATTTAAAAAAGAACATTAGAATCCCTAAGAAGGTATACTTTCTCCAGGTGTTGTAGGCTGAACACTAGGCAAAGTTAATCGTGAATGACTTTTCTGTTTTTTACGTAATCCCTCAACACCATGTTTAACAATACTTGGACGTCGAACGGTTGTGGCAGTTTCAGTTCTGTCACCTGTTGGGCTACCCATTATACTTCCTGCTTCACTACTGGACAGTTCCTAAAATAATATTAAATAAATTATAATAACTTTAATAAACACATCAACAAACATTAAAATCAGTCCTGGTAATAATGATGTAATAATGTTATATTTCACAAGGCCAACATAAGTAGAAAGGTCTTTTACATCGACATAACTGTTTTGTATCTACCGGTAATTTGTTTTACTAAAAATAAAAACTGATTGTATTATCAGTGTCACTGGAATATATCACCAATCCCTGAATAAGTTTCCAAGGCAGTGATTTCCTTCCCTTGATTCCTAAGTCTCTTTAAAATTGCATACACATTTAAATTTGGAATCAAAATACTATTTCTATTAGAATCTTGAAGTCAAAGTTACAGTGATTGTTATTTCATATAATTTACTCTAAGTATTCATTTTCCATATCTATGAGAAATAAATTTCTATCTTGTGATTAAAAACAGAGCTTCTTTAAGGCAAATAAGTTGAAACATAAAAAGACAAACAAAGATTTTATTTCAGTTGGAAAAAAAATTAAAATCATGACTACATTGGGAAATTTCCCATCTTTTAGCATTTGGACAAGGGCATGTATTCAGACCAAAATAAGTATTGGGAAATTACTGCAAAGCAGATTAAAATATTTGTGGCTGTTCCAGAAATATTTCTATGGGTTTGAGTGAAGTTAGTTTCTTATGACCCCAATAACAGAATGTTTTTTTTCAATATATTTTTTTTAAATATTCTAGATTAGCCAATACAAATGAGAGTGCCTTTAAAGACCCCAGCCAAACCATTTAGGGAGATCCAAGATAGTAATAAAAAGTCCAAGCTTTCAAGGCAGTCAAATAAAACAATTACCAGTATTATTTTTAAAAAAGCGAATTTAATAAAAGTTAATTTTCTTAAGTACAGTCCACCTTGGACATTTGGTGACCTTATAAGACAGGCAATCTCCTTGTAGAGGTCCATTTGATATAAACAGTAAATATGTAGAAATGGATAAAGACACCTACTGTTTAAGAGATATGATTGACTGTCAATACATGTACATGAAAAGTAACTTAATGTCTAGAGTAAATTATTGAACATAATCTCAATTTATAAAAACATAACTACTGCCCAATAAAAACTGACCACTTAATAATAAATGAGTATCTACTAAAACAGATAGATATCTATTGCACTTACTATTTGATGTGAATGCTAATTAATTTAACCTAATCAAAGTCTAACATATAACAAATAAACAGCAGACATTTATAAAAAGACAACATAAGATTATTTTTCTAAGAATTTACATTACATGTAGCTATTTTATACATCAATACCATCAGTGGTGTAAAACTCTTCAGACAGAAAATAACAATAAAATGCAAAATTACCAAACTATTTAATAAATTTTTAAATAAAGTTTTGGAACAGTCACATTTTGATTCTGATGTAAATCCAGTATCTGTTCACCAATGTAACCAGGTGACTGACCATAAAATCTGTTCTAAATATAATAATCAAAAAAAAACTTAGGCTTTATATTTTAAAGAAAGAATATGAAAGATATGCCAGAAAAAACAATCCACATCTTTTCTGGATTGTGTCTGCATAATTTCTCGTTAAGATGTTGCCTTTAGTTCACTAGATTTCAGTGGGGCATGAAACAATTTTTTTTTAAAAGTGCCTTTCATTTCTTTCTTAAGTCTTCAATGGAAGATATGTGTCACCTGCTTGCATTGAAAATTGAACCATAATTATCTACAGTGCCAAACCATATCAAAAATCAGAGTTACACTACATCACTTCCTGTAAAACAATCTGTGCAATCTTGATTGAATTCCCTCATGGCTGAGGTAAGAGTAAACACAACTTCTCTTCCTAGTTTAATTAAATTCCATCAAGGCATTAGGGAGGAGTAGCAGATAGCAGATGTTTGCCCCTAAGATAGCATTGAAAACACTGTTTTAGTACGAAAAACCTGAAAAATCAATTTGATGAAACTTTAGACAGTAGAACAACGAGGTGCACACTATCACTTTCCGTTGAACAATCTGTGCAAGTTTGGTTGAATTCCATCAAGGTATTAAGGAGGAGTGGGAAATTTTAAAAAAAGTGTGATAATGTATACACTGACAAAGATGCAAGAAAATGACTCCTTAAAAGAGTCAACACTAATACCATGTGCCATGTACCATGTGCAACCTTCTTCCAACCAGCCACCTGTCTGAACAATTTTGATGTCTGTAATTGCAACACAATTTGTTAGTCTATCTTTCTCTCTGGAAGTGCTACCAATGCCCAGACAATCAACCTAACTGCTACACAATTCATAACACTGAAACCATTTCTTTTTGATAAAAAGTGCTTCCTTCTGCCAGACAACAAGACAACAGCTGATACCTTCTCTGACCAACTTAGGTGTCTGTCTGTCACTAAATGTAACAAGTGTATTGCGACGAGGCCCTAATCCATCTCTTGATGCTCTCAGACTTATACGAGACCATCGCCTTTTAGCCTGAGATACACTCATTGATGGTTTCCTGGATTCAGCAACACTTGGTTTCTGCTTAGATTAAATGTTTTGTAAGTTAGCATACCATACTTAATTCGAGGAAATACAAACACATATTGTAAATACATGCAGAAAGGCAGTTATGATACGATGAAGATGTATCTGTACTTCTGTAACTTAAGGTATGGCTGAACTGTGCAAACTTAATTTCTTTTCTCTAAGATAGGATTCACTTTAAGAAAGATTTAGACCAGAATATTTAAAAAAGCTTAATTTTCTCATAATATATAGTCTTAAATAGGAACCAGAATAAATAATGAATTAAATTTTTACTTAGTTAAGTATGCAATAAATTTTTTAAATCAAGAACTTAATTCTTTAATGCATGTATATTATTTCTTGAAAATGATATGTATGGATGAAAATGCATGCATCATGCAAACAAAAGGCATCTATATATAAATTTTAACAATTGTTAGCTGTCTCTGGGCATGCTCTGTGTAATCACACAACCTACCATCACTGCTCATTGAGTTTTGTTTCTGTTAAAATAAACTTATCGGTGAATAGTTATCAGGACAAATTGGCCTATTTAGGCAAACTCTTTTTACATTTCCAAAAGGTAGCAATAAAAACAAAGATTGTAGCAAAATTACCAATAACATAGCATTTGATACCTACATAAATGTATTCAAATTATTGAAGGAAAGGAGCCTACCATAAGTGGTTTGGTCAGGTATTTTTAGAATATTATATTCTGTGAATACAAGGGGAAAATACATTCATTCTTAAGATGTCAGTGCAGGTTTCAATCATATATTTTAATGGGATAATATAAATATTTAAAAGTTAAAACCAAGAACAGGTGTTCCAAGCATAGCTTTGTGATATCATAAAAATTATATATTAGGTTTACTAACCTAGCAACTTAAAACTTAAAAAAAAAGAAATATATAGAAAAAAGACAGAATTCACACAGACAGGAAGATTTCTACCACTTTTCAAACTCTACCCATAATAACATGGGAGTGGTATACTTACTCTAAACCTTTCCTGTATACAAAAATCATATGTGTAATATCAGCAAGGGGAGATAACTCGTAAGCTACTACAGATAACTCAGAATTATGTATTTAACAAGGCATATTTCCCATATGACACAAGATCAAATATTTCCTTGAACAGTTTTATCCTTTGTAAATGCACCACAAATATTGGTTGTTTACTCCAGATCTAAAATGAGTTTTTGCATGCACCCAGTAAGAATTTTGTACTCCTAACAGTTGTTATTATAGTTAAGTCATTTTCTCTATGTAGAAACATTTTATTAAATGATAATCATATAAGTCAAATCTCAAGTTATATATGTCAAAATGAGTGTTTTTAATTTTTATCTATTAATTATATACAGTTTTGTTGAAGACCTGTTTAGGTGAAGGTTTGAACTCTAATATAAACAACTGTACTTGATACTGACTCTGTTGTACTGCAATGTTTCTTCAGTACAACTAAATAAGTCCTGTAATATATTTTCAAGTTTTGCACGGACAAATTCAACAAAATATTGATGCTCTTTTTGAGTTTTTTTATATCTGACCTGTATGTATCATTGGTGCTACCTCTCCCACCAATATTATATAGTATTAAACTGCTGGTACTAAATCTTTACAATCAAAAGGACAAGGGTCGTTAGGCCCATTTTTGGCCCAAGAATTTGGCTAAAATATGAAAATTGGCTAATATCTATTATTTTATATATTTTGCATTGAATAATGTCTATAAAAAGAAAATCCAACAAAATTTTTAGTTTAATTAGTTCTACAATGGTCACATGAGACATAGAAAATGCTTTAAATGTGAAAATAATAAGAAATCAATAACTGTGATGCAATATTTGATACTATTTTGTCAATTTTAATATCAAAAACATCACAATTAAACTTTGCACAATTAAAGATTTGTCTACAAATGTTTGGTTACCGGTAAAATATCTTCATAATGCTTTTGTGCGAACATATCTTTTTTGAACAAATAACTTCCAAAAATTGATTATTTTTTCAGAAAATGTGATAAGCTTTTCAAAATAGTCAAATAAACCCTTTCATTTTGTGGAAATGACAAAAAGTAAACAAGAAAAAGAAATGAATTATTAAAAGATGATTATTAAACAGCATTTTTACAACAACTTACTATTGTGTCACAAAATCTAAAATTTGGGGCAAATATGGGGCTTAATGTACCTACCCCTTTGCTTTGTAATAGTTCCTATTTACGTACCCTAACATTGAATACAGAAATCTTTTAATAAATGTTTTTTTTTTTGAAGTGTCAGACCAATCAAATCCTGCCCTCAAGTCACATTTTTTTTAGTTCTATTATAAATTTCAAAATTCTATTTGACTGATTTTTTAAATTTTATTGGACATTATCATGTGTTGAAAAGAAAGATATGAATACACAGATGATACCACCAAACCAAAGTTGTGTAACTATTATAATTGTGATAGCAATATGAAAGCTTTTTTACAATGAATTCAGTGTATGAAATGTCCCTTTTCTTAATAATGAAATTTTTAGAATGATTCAGTTTTTCAAGTTAGTTGTACTTATAGTTAATAGAACAACATCAATCAGTCATTTCTAATGGTCTTCTACTAAATACAGTTTTAAAAGTTATTGCTGTAACACATCAATCAGCCGGGTATAACAGTCATTTACAGGTACTGTATTAAACAGTTATTACAATACCATATTAATCAGTCAGGTCTAACAGTCATTTACAGAAACTGTATTAAACAGTCATTACAATACCACATCAATCAGTCAGGTCTAACAGTCATTTACAGGTAACGATTAAACAGTCATTACAGTACATCAATCAGTCAGGTCTAACAGTCATTAACATATAATGATAAACAGTCATTACAGTACATCAATCAGTCAGGTTTAACAGTCATTTGCAGTTACTGTATCAAACTGTCATTACAATACCAAATCAATCATTCAGGTCTAACAGTCATTTATAGGTACTGTATTAAACAATCATTACAATACCACATCAATCAGTCAGGTCTAAAAGCCACTTACAGGTACAAATTGAACAGTCAATACAGTACCACAATTATCAGTCCGGCCTTACAGTCATCTTCAGATATGTATAAGACAATCATTACAGTACCACAACAATCAGTCAGGTCTAACAGTCAATTACAAATACACATTAAACAATAATTACGGTACCACATTAATCATTCAGGTCTATAGTCATCAACAAGTATTGATTAAACAGTCATTATGATACTACATCAATCAGTCTGGTCTAAAGGTAATCTACAGTCACAGCTCAAACAGTCATTATGGTACCACACTTAGATTTAACAATCAGATCTAACAGACATTTACAGATACAGATTAACAGTCATCAAAGTACCACATCAATCAGTCAGGTCCAACAGACATCTTCAGGTACAGATCAAACAGTCATCACAGTACCATAACAATCAATCTGGTCCAACAGATATCTACAGGTACAGATTAAACATTCATAATGGTACCACAATAACCAGTCAGGTCTACCATGCAAATTATAGAGTCATCACAGTACCATATCAATCAGTCAGGTTCAACAGATATCTACAGGTACAGATTAAACAGTCATTATGATACCACAATAACCTGTCACGTCTACCATGCAAATTATAGAGTCATCACGGTACCATATCAATCAGTGAGGTCCAACAGACATCTACAGGTACAGATCAAACAGTCATCAGTAAGGTCTACCATGCAAATTTAACAGTCATTACAGTACTGCATCAATAACTTAGGTCTTACAGAAATCTACAGTCATGGGTAAAACTGTCATTACAGTACCTCATTAATCACTCAGGCTTTAGAGTACAAATTTTGAAGCCAGTTCTTTGTGTTTTTTATTGCACATATTAGTACTGTTGAATTATAGCCAGTAGTTTGATTATTGTAAAAATTATTATAAAATACCCTGACTAAGAAGATGACATAACATAGCCAACCTATCATAACAACCTACTTATTAAAATTTCTCTTCGTGGCATTAATAAAACAGAAAAAAAATGTTTATTTAGAGAAAACATACATTAATTCTTATAGTGGAGAAAAATCTAATTCACATCTAATAAAATTTAAAAAATTCTACTTTTGATTAGTATATACCACCTAATTGTTTAAAATTTGTTAATAATTTTTCCAAATTATTCCAGATTTTTTTTTACCTTTTAGATTTTTTGACTTTGCAGCCATTGGAGTTTGTTCCTGCACAGAAATTATACTGAATTATAAAGAATTAACAAAAACTGTCTCATCTAACACAACATTTATTTAAATAACAGTTAAAGAAGCATAATACTTAATTTTTAAGATTATGGTCAGTAACTTCTTGGTGAATTAATTTTTCATTGCAGGAATGATCAATGCGAGTCCCAGTAATGATGCCACCTTCCAGAATTTAGTTCAAAGATATGCTTGCAAGACATTGTTTAGCAATTAGAATTACAGACATCATTCTTAAAGGTGTTATTGATAACTGTTTCAGTATTTTTGCAGCTGGCTGATACTTTCTGATTCTTTTATATTTTTGGGAAAATCTAAAATTTTGTGTACTTTTCAGATATATTGGTAGCATAAAATTAATGAACAAGTTTATTATAAATATCTGGAAATATAACTGCACAGAACAGAACAGACCAGCTTAGTTCCTTTTTGAAATGGAGCATAGTTACTTTGTAATAATGATACTCTATATGAGTCATCATAAATTTGGTTGGCAAATTCTTCAATATTCCACATGTTCACCCAAATGACTTCATAAAACAATTAAATCTTGTAAGGCTGTACTACTTGTTCAGTTTCTTTCTTAATAAAGATAGGTTCTTTGACAAACGGAATTTGAGTTTAAGAAAAATAGTAGATAATTTTAGTAACAATATTTAAACTACATGATATGAAAATGCACAGTAGATTGTGCATCACATGAAAATAAACATTAGATCTTATAATACCTTACATAATAAAGAACTTATTCTGTAAGATGAAAGGTGGCAACATGGCATGTAATAATTTAGATATTTTGCTTAATATTGTTGCCAATTATAAATAACCCTATTAATCACCCAGTGAATAACCCCTCATATTATGTCCATTGAATAACCTTATTATTACCCCTGTAAATAACCCATAAGAATATCAATGTCCGTGGAATAACCTTATTATTACCCTGGTGAATAACCCATAAGAATTACTATGTCCATGGAATAACCTAGTTATTCCCCCATTGAACAATCCCTGCTATTACAATGTTCATAAAATAACCCTAAAACATAAAATTATTTAGCAGTTTGTTCAGTATAATAAAACAGCTATTGCCCTCTTAATAGGTGAATATCCAAAACTGTCAATTTCACAGGTTATTTCCCTCAGCTAAAGCCCTGGAGAAATAACTCTTGTGGGTAGACAATTTCGGATATTCACCTCTTCAGCAGGTTGTAATTGTACATTATTTAGGGGTTGTGGATGCAAGCTATATTGTAATCTTTTTCATGTTGTAAAGGGACATTCAACTGACAAAAATAGTACACATCAATGTAAAAACGCATGCAGTAAAATCATGCATCAGTCAAAATACTGAAAACAATCACACTTTAATAACAACACTGAACAGCTCTGTATAGGAATTCTCACAAAATATAAATTAGTGAAAACAATAACTTTCGTAACAGGTAGTGAAATATAGACAAATAACAATTTTAGAATGCTGTACATAGATTAAGGGTCTCCCCCCTTTCCCTGAAATGGCAAGGGCAGAGAAATACCAGATTTAATATTAAAAATGGAAAAGGTAATATTTTTAAAATGATCTTTGTGAATGCTAATCTTGATCCAGGCAGGTCCAAATATAACTTAACATTCTTTCTTCAAGGGGAGAACTTAGAAGCTGGAAAAATGAGTCAAAAAAATGCATTTTCATTGTCAAATCCTGTAGCTCTTTATGAGGTAGATCTGCATAAATTAAAAAAAAAAACACATGTTCATGTGCTTAGCAAAATTTCAGTTTCAGCTTCAATAATTTTGACAGAAGTGAATTGAGGGTTGTTAAGGTTGTATAATAAGACAGGTGATTCTTTATTCAGTCATTGAAGGAGAGTCTTTTAATAGATACATTTCACAAATCCTTATTATTATAGATTTCCATAGGTTCATCACAATGTCATGAAAGCAATGAAAAAATTTTGTACATCCCTACTAATAAAATGAGATCTTGTCAAAAAAAAAAATCAGCATTCTTATATCAAATTATAAGTTCAAAATCCTTTTTTGAACCAGTGCAGTTGTCAGGTGTATATAATTACGCAGAGCTTTCAAGCAAATAAGTGACAGCTGAGACCACAAAATAAACATATAAGTGACATCTGAAAACCACAAAATAAACAGCAGTAAACTTACCCCATCATCCTGGTTCATAAAACATAATTAAAATTCATAAAACTTATACACAGGATTTGAAAATTTAGGGAAATTCCCTATACTTTTATAGTTAAATCTCCCCTCTAGTGGTAATAAAATGTAAACAATCCTCTGCTTTATTGCAGAATAACATTACTGTCACTGTAAAAACTTTACCACTCAGGACAGTGTTAAACTGGACCAATTGTGTACAATGGACATGCCTGTTAAAGAGCAGAGTACAATCTGCATGCATGTTAATCAGCAGTGTACACTCTACACATATACTGACTTAACAAGCTGTGTACAATGTGTGTTTTTTTTAACTTAATGAGCAGTGTACAATCTGCTTGTCTGTTAACTGGACATGCAGTGGACAAATTGTTTGACTGTTAATTAGATGAACAATGTACCATCAAAATGTCTGTTATCTAGATTAACAGTGTACACTATGGATGTTTTTTATCTAGATAACAGCTGTATGCCTATAAACAATACAATTCAGTATGTGCTACATGAATGAGATATGTACAATCTGCATGGCTGTTAACAGGACTAAAGTGTACAATGTGCTTGTCTGTTAACTAGATAAGCAGTGTTTCATCAATGTTTACTCTGTCCATGCAAAAAGCTTGACAGCCATTAAAGTTAACACACAAAAGAAAAATATATTTTTGGTTTTATTTATACTTTGTTCTATGTTATTCAATATTTATAGTTATCAACAAGCATATAGTCTTCTTTTCCATTAATTCTTTTTTGTTTTAAGGAAATCAGGTAAGTCCAAAAGGTAAACAGAATCTAAAAGAGAGCTATGAGACTCAGAAGGAGGAGACTGTATAGCTCAACTGTACAGAAAGCCATGGTGACCATGTGTGCTGTTCAATCAAATCAAAAAGCCTATTCTGAGATTCTACATTTACTTTGTTTCATATCAATTTGGCTGGTTGTTAGGTTTAAAAAAATCATTGCAATTTGCTAAATGGTTTCAGAAGATATCACTATTGTCCAATCAGAAATAAGTCCCCAACTTGGTCATGTTTTCTGTCCTATCCGAAGAAAATGAGTAAACTTTATAAAGGATATTCCATATTTGCTTCTTGTCAAATATTATTTCATTCGGCCAAGCAGTTTCCAAGGAAAAGGTTTTTTTATGTACCATGGCAGGTATGTTTTTGGTCCAATCGGGTAAACATTGAGGAAGTGTTATAAAGGACCTCTAGCAGATGCTTACTGTGATATACTGTTGCATTTGGACAAGGGGTTTCAAAGAAGAAATTTATCATCTATCATCCAATCAGACACAATAACTGTCTATGGTGGCTTTGTATTTTGTCTGATCAAAAGGAAAACAGGAAACTTAAAGAAGGACATTATATAAATGCTTCCTGTGAAATATTGTTGCAGATTCAGAGGAGATGAATTTTTAAGTATCAGTCAATCAGAAATAAGAATCATCTATATTTTCTTGTCTGATCAGAACAAAATGAGGAAACTTTAAAAAAGCCCTCCAATGAATGCCTCCTGGAAAATATTGTTGTCATTGGCCAAACAGCCTCAGAGAAGAAGATTTTATTGTATTAGCCAATGGCAACCATGTAAACTTACCTCTCATAGATCCTTACTGTGAATATTGCTGGGTTTGATGAAGGGGTTTCAGAGGAGAAGATATTTATATATCAGCCAATCAGAAAAAAGAATCTAGGCAGCAATGGGTGTCCAATCAGGATGAGATGAGAAAATTTTATAGAACACCTTACACAGATGCTCCCAAGATTGGTTAAATTTGGCCGTGGTATTAGAGGAGAAGAGAAAACGAATGGGACATACCGACTGAAGACAATGGACACCAAGTGATGACAAAAGCTCACATGGCCTGTGTCAAGGTGAGCTAAGAAAAGACCTTTCCCATTTGGTAGAGAAGCTACAATTAGGTTTGTTGAGTTAGTAGTTCTACCCCTTACGGTAAGGTTAAGTTTCTACAAGGGAGGTAAGTCTATCTCTTACTGCAGGATTAAGTATGTAAAGAGAGCAGCAGCAATATAATATTTTTCTTATCATGCTTCTACTGCACTCACCAATAAGGGTTTATAACTAAATAAAGCTGGTGCAATTACTGTCATGTCAAAATTAGGACAGAATTCACAAAATAATTTTTAAATTATACAAATGATTTTTAAAATTGTCCAAATGATTTGATAATTTTATACATAAAAGTATTTCTTTATTCTGTTTAATAAAATTTAACCTAAACATAAGAGTTTTTTACATAAAATAAATATCATTTATATTTTAAGTTTTGATTGATAGCTTTGAAGGAGAATGTTAGCACTTTAAAATTGCAACATATTTTGATGGAAATAAATTGAAAACTTTTTTGGTAATCTGAAAGCAGGTATTAAGGTGACATAACCTAATTTTAGTAGGTTTCTATGACTAATTTAAGCAGATTATTTCACCTACCATGGATCCCATAAAATGAGCTTCCTTCTGTAAAATCATATGTATATTTATACTATGTAAATATTAATATTTTATTGTGTACTACTTTAAAACCTCTGTTTATGTATACAACTAGAAGTCTATGTTTAGTATTAGACAGGCTGATATGACAACCTAGACATACACTACTGACTGACAGTAGTTCCATTGTTTTTACCTACAACTGTAATTACCAAGTTGTAATTGTAAGCAATTCTTTTTTATATGTAAATGTAATCAAACCTAAAACGATTGAAAGAATTTGTATCATAAAAGATAACTGTTTTAGAAGTTACTCTAAGAATTGCAAATTTGACAGCAAGCACTATAACACTTCTTAGATTTTCCTGCTTATAAACACTAAAGCTGTTTGCTAATATAATTTTTTATGTAAAAATAGGCATATTGTGACATCACTGTCATTTGCATTGCAAAAAGCTTGAAAACAGACAGAAATTTATAGCAGAAAACCAAGTGTATCTCTCTTAATTCCTGAGTACATATCTAGCATCTAAGCCTACACGATATAAACCATGGCTTTACCTATTCACTTTTAATACTTTCACTGTTTAAACTGTTAAAGTCATTTTGACTTGAATGTATGCTTGGCGCAATACCATTTTTAGCTGTGAAAACACTGTGCATACTTCCAAAATGACCATTTTTTGTTGTTGACAGACGGTCTGAATTGGACAGACCAGACCCAGGCTATAAAGTACATCAAATCAATTATTAGGGAAAATATGGATATGAATTTCTGAAACTGCCTTCCTTGCCTTATCTCAAAATCCAATAATTGACACAAAAAATGGAATATAAGGAGGTGTCCAAAGGAGTCAAATAATAATATGCAAAAGTGCTGTACAATTTGTTAAAAAAATAAAACATTTTATCACTACGAAAAAGGAAAACTTATTTTTCTGGAAAATATTGTGCACAGACAAAAATAAAAATAATTCTTATAAAATATAATTACCCTCCATCGAACCCCTTCTGCCAGAGAAAAGCTGTAAGCATGGATAGCACCTTCTGGTATTGGTGGTAAATTAAACACTTGGGAGGGAAGCTGGAAACCGTCAATCTTCTCCAGTCGGGATTTCAATAACTTCTGATATTTTGTAACTAAAACAACAAAAATTCGGAAAATAAACTTTAAGATTTTTTCTGTCCCAAGACTGTCATATGCTAATTTAATTCTATGTACAGTGCATGTATGTGTCTGGTTTCATTATCATGTTTGTCAATTTTTAACAAATTTCATAGTGTTATTTAGTTTTACCTATTCATACAGTTCAACAGTTTAACAGTTTTCTTGTAATTGTTGACTAACTGGGTTTTTAACAATCCCCTGACTTAATTTGTCATTAACAGTTTAGATTTGCTTTGTCTTCAACAGTTTACTGACTGACTAGGTCCTAAACAGTTCAACAATTTATTTGGTCAGTTTACTGGCTGACTTTGTTAACAGTTCACTGACTTACTTGGTCATAAACAGTTGGTCATCAACAGTTCAACTGATTTCTTGGTCATAAACAGTTGGTCATCAACAGTTCAACTGATTTCTTGGTCAATAAAAGTACACTGGCTAGCTTGGTCATAAACTATTCACTGACACATTAGTTTTCAACTGTTC
The DNA here is from genome assembly GCA_032357055.1 of Geukensia granosissima. Classification (NCBI taxonomy): domain Eukaryota; kingdom Metazoa; phylum Mollusca; class Bivalvia; order Mytilida; family Mytilidae; genus Geukensia; species Geukensia granosissima. The sequence goes on along the minus strand of JAULBM010047069.1, from coordinate 13,669 downwards.
ATTTACTTAATTGTTTGTTTATAGTACCAATGGTATCTTGGTTGTTAACATTCCATGGTCTTACTTGAGTTGACTGATTTGCTTAGTCATTAACAGGCCACTGATTTTGTCATGAACTGTTCATTGACTTTCTAATTTGTAACCTGTCCGCATACTTTTTTGGTTATTACAAGTTTACCCAAGATAAGATTACTTACAACTTAATTAAGTTTATGGACTCATTGAAGTCATTTTCAGGTCACTGACATACTTTTTTCATTTGTTATTAAGATTTTACAAACTTACTTGGTCGTTTATTAGGGTCCTCAGGAGGTTGGAATGTTTTCTTAAATCCTGCCCAGTAACCTAGTAAATCTGGATAAACCTGGACCATGGCTTCATCAAAAATACTAGTCACCACTTCTTTTCCTGCTACATATTTCTGAGCTGCCTTCAATGTCTTGTCATGGCAGGCCAATGAAATATCAATCTATAAAAAGTCATATTTGTTCTTTATAAAACACTACTTTTTTTTAATTTGATGTATGATTTGGGAATAAAATAGAAGATAATACATCAAATTGTGTTATACACATGGTATGACAAAATATTAATCTTGGTTTGAAAATTTTTTACAAACAATGAAAGTCATCTGAACAAGGTGTAAAAATGGCCAGTACTTTTTTGTGGTAGGTACATCTTGTTGACTCTTGTATTTGTGATTGTCTTTGTACTATGCATCAACTTCAAAAGAGAAATCTAATGCAGTTGTTTTTTGAGGTTTTTTCTGCCAATTTGTTACACTGTCTGAGATTAAGGTGGTGTTGAGAGCTCACAATCAAGTTTAACTCTGCCACATAATTTGTGTGCCTGTCCCAAGCAAGGAACCTGCAATCCACTGGATGTCCTTGTTTTTATGCTAAAGTGTTACTTGTTTACATTGTATAGTTATTTTAATGAATATTGTTACATTTGAATATCATCATTTTTTCTGGGGTTTTTATACCTTGCCATGTGATGTTGATTGAATACTAAATGGCTCAGGGACAGTCATACCACATCTCTTTTTATACCTTGCCATGTGATGTTGATTCAATACTAAACGGCTCAGAGACAGTCATACCACATCTCTTTTTATACCTTGCCATGTGATGTTGATTCAATACTAAATGGCTCAGAGACAGTCATACCACATCTCTTTTTTATACCTTGCCATGTGATGTTGATTCAATACTAAATGGCTCAGAGACAGTCATACCACATCTCCTTTTTCTATATTCTTAGTAATTATATTGATAACAATATTCTGGTCTCGCTCTTCCTTCCACTTGTAAATCAGACCATATGATTGATCAATTCTGAGTAAAGAAGAGACCTGAGTAAATTCTCAAACCTAAAGTGTTACACTGAAGTCGGTAGCTCACAATCTTTTGAAAACAGATATAAAAATTCTTTTTGCATGTATGATTTCTTGTTTTTACCCATAACTTATACCTGTAATGCTGGAGTAATAGCTGATTCCAGAAAACAATCTAATATAGACTGCACCTTCCTCCTTAGTAATTCTTCATCAGCATATGGCTGACTACATTCCTGATAAAATAAATATACAATAATGTATATATCAACCTAATTCAATGTTAAAACCTTTTAACTTTTTGACAATCATTTGAATAACATGCTACTTGAAATGCAATAACATTTTTAAATATGTGTACATGATCCTGTATTTTTCAGTAGGATGAAATAAGAGGTTATTGTATGGTGTGCAAACAAAAATATATCTGTCTGTCTAAATCCGCAGTCAAGACTTGAGGCTACTGTTGAAAGTAAAACATTTCATCATTTATGTGTCATGGATAATTAATTTTCTATATTATAATTAAATCACAACAAATTTTACCTTGAACTTAAGACATTCAATATAAAAGAAGAAATCTTTGTCTTTATTGGGAGCACCATCGTCTTCGCCATGTTTAAGGAGATATTTATAGAAGTATAACATTTGTAATGTCATGTTACCAGCTGCTGCCTGTTTCAACCCTTTGTTGAACTCATCCTTGTCCTCCTTTGTTGGGTGTGCTCTACCAGTCTACAAAATAAATTTTTACATGTGTGTTTCTTAAATGTTTACATGTGTGTTTCTTAAATGTTTACATGTGTGTTTCTTAAATGTATACATGTGTGTTTATTAAACGTTTACATGAATCCCTTGTTTATTGGAACTATTTACATCATACAACAATATTCTTCAGACAATAAGCTGATGATTGATCCATTGTTTATCCATAAAATCTCCTGTCCAAAATAAACATTTAGTCAAGCAAGTATGGTAATAAATCATATCTTTTCATTATTGATTTTAAGAATCTTTTTCATAAAGTTATTTTACATCTATTTGGTCATCTTAAAAAATGGAAACCACCTTTTAAATTCAGCTGTTTTAGAATATTTAGACAGCAATAATTTCCATCAGTATTTCCCAGAATCCAAAACATTTTAAAATAAACTTGGATATTTACAAACTGAGGCCACTTACTGTAGGTGGCAACTTGTTTGTCATTCAATTAATTTACTAATAATCAAAACTATTCATAGTTGATAAAACTTATAAAAAGTTTCTGAAAAAAATCAGCTTAACATTTCATTCTGGTTCTACAAAAAAGTATAGTGACAAACTTTGGACAATATTAACCACATAAAGATCCTTCATGGTACCCTTGTTAGTTGTATCAATGTAAAAAACATCTAAACACTCACAGTACAATAAAATTGTACATATACAAGTCCTGCAAATTCCTGAAAAATCTTTCTTGTTTGTACCGTGGTAAATACGTCTTTGAAAAACCTTCTCCCTAACCAGAATTCCAGGAGCGTGTCATAAATGATAATAAAACAAGAAACCTGTCTTAAGAATCCACTATAATTATAATCTAAACATAGAAAAAAATGACATGGATGCCCCCTTCCCTGCAAACCGGAAGTAAATAAGTAAAGAACTTGAAAAGGGGAGGCAAGGTTCAACTCACCCTGATATTGCTTCAGACCAAATATCAAATCAATCCAACATACACAAACCAAGAAATCTTTTACCAAATATTTTACAACACAGAGTCTTGGCAAACTGGACATTGACAAATGATGGACCTGAAAGGAGAGATGTGGTACAGCTCGCCCTGATAGTGCTTTAGAATATCAAACATACACAAGCTGAGAAATCTCAAACCAAAACTGATAAGAGTTAGGACGTATAGCCAGGTCTAAAATCTACTAATCTGTCGCCTAAGTTGGGGCATAAAAAGAGGTTTATTTGGAATATACTTGTGTATAATTGTGACACTTTTACTTAGAAAATTGTGGTACCTTAAGAGAGGATGTGTTATAAGACAGGTTTTCTTATTATGGCTATATTTATGATCAAATAAAGATGAAAAAATATAAAGTAATGCCTTTTTATCTTAATCACATAAAATTCACTGGTATTGAAAGTCCCTTGAAACTATATGATAATTTTATATAGTAATTTTATATTGTACAACGAAATATGATAATTTTATATTGTACAATGAAATTAGTAAAGCTCTGGTTCTACATATTGGTTATCTATTTACAAACAACAGTATGTGCAATTCCTTTTTCTACAATTTGAATTGGATCACACTTCTACAGGATCTTGTTAATATCATTTTTTATCACTAACTACTCATAAAGATAAATGTAGGATTATAGACATGAATCTGCATTCTGGGAGTAAGTGGCAGTGGGTGCAACTCTACTATAATCAATGGAGTTAAAATTTCATGATATATGGGCAATATGGTTGAAGTAGTTGCTTTCAGGCAGTTTACCAGTCAAATTCTACCATTTATCTCTGATTATTACCAAACATGCAGCCTGTTTTGAAACCAGCTATTTACAGAAACAATTACAAACAAACAATTTTTTGTGTTGAAACAAAGATAGCTGGAAAAAAATGAACGGATGTGCACCAATCATAACATTGTAAAAAGTGATTCCATGATATAGTGGTGACCTCTGAGTGCCAACAATTGTACCATGCAATTAGGCAATGCAGAACAAATTGTACTACAACTGAAAAAAATTTTAAAAACACATTCAACGATAATTTACATTTTCATCTTTGAAACACTAACAAATGTTAGTACATATACATCAGCGATTTAGGTTCACTACACTGCTATCTGGGATAAATTAAACATGAACATGCAAAAAAGCAAGCTAAGCTATTATCACTTGACAATGTCTGCCATGCAAAGCCAAATATGAAACCATCTCAACACTCCATGCCAAGCTACCTTGGACTTCCTCACTTTACGCACAGTCAGTTGTGAATCCACTTTAGCGGGACGACGAGGAGGTGGCGTATCATCCTGTAGATTAATAATCATATCTGAGGCAACGCAAAACAGCATAGAAATCAAGATATCATCAGGAAATAAAGCTTAAAGCTATTTTTGGTAATGCAAACCATAAATATATTTAAAAAAAATGTCATTAGCTCTACAGACCATGACATGTCAATTTAAATTGAATGTAAAAAGCTTACTAGCTCTGACCTTACAAATAAATAAATTACTATGTTAAATTGCAATAGCTTAATCAAAATGAAGAATGTCAAAATAGATATACATATATATATATTACTGAACTAGCATATTTTTGTTAACAAGACAAAATGAAAAGAAAATTTAAAGCTTAAAGGTTAGCATGGTGACAAACATTCAATATTATACACAATTGATGCTGAAATTTATTTTCAACACAGATTTCTTCTCATCCGCTTAATTACGTAGTAATGATCTGGTTTAACCAGTAATTTCTTAAATTAAGATAACAAACAATTTTTTTTTTCCAATAGACATTTTTATACATAAGAATAAGTCAAAAACAACCATACAGTCCAAGCAAGTTTGTTATTTTCCAAATTAAATGCAATGAATTAATAAACTCTCACAATGTACTGATTAGTTGTTCCAAATATTGGGTTAATATATTTTACAATCTCCACCAGTATTCAAAATATCCCTATATGTACAAAAAAAATCCAGTAACCATATTAGATAACTTGCCAGAGAAAACCATCATTGAAATCAGGTGGCTGAAATTTAGCTGCATAACCCTTGAATCATTTGCAGGAGGTTAGGTTACACTATACACAATCCATAAAATCCTTCCTTAAGGACGGTACTGTAAAGAGGAGACAACTCCCATGTCTGTTGTCTATGTTTATGAGTAATAAACATCAGAAAGATTTTTTTCTATCTACTTTTACAGCTAGCTAAGAAAACAGAAGTTAAAGTTCCATCAAGATTCTAACACCAGAAAATAGAAAGAAGCACCTGTTAAAAAGATTGTTTTTTTTCAATGTTACTCTACTTTTTGGGCAGAAAACAGTCAGATGTGATGTTAATTACCATGATTTAGAAAAATAAAAAAGAACCATAAAATCTTAACCAGCAGATTAAAACATGTCTGAGTACATAAAGAGTATAACTATGACTTTAAACATCAAATACAATATGACTTTTAATTTTACACCAACTATTGGAGCACCAACTACACAGAAGAGCCATTACAACAGGTTGTTGGTAACACATGAAGTGCTAAGAAAACCAGAAGAACCAACAGAATTTTAATTCAGCATGAAATGCTGTTAAGGACACGTTCCAATGTGAAGGATAACTGAAATACTGATCTGATTGCACAAGATTTTTTCCAACATAGAGAAAATCAAACATACAAAAACCAACATAGCGTACACTGTATTGACTAGATAACCTCTACTTTGTAGTCACTCTCTTAAATCTGCAAGGACTGCTTACACAAACTACGTTATATTTTCTTCAATAAACCATGTTACGACAAAAAATATTTGCCAGTTAACGAGATTTGAGTCTCAAATAGATTAATGAATATTTAGTACAAATAAGTCAAGATATGTCAAAGATCTGCAGCATAAGAGATCACTTATAAATTAATTGGTTAGTAACATTATAACCACTCAAGGCAGCAGTGTGTTATAATTTGTCCTACACCTTGTTTATACCTAATATAAAATATATTATGAGCACTGGCAAGCTCATGTTTTAACTCTCCAGCTCAATCTGTATCAGTTTTGACAGCACTATGTTAATGACAACACCAAGACTCCTCATGTAATCAATTCTTCCAGCTGTTAAAATTTTAGGAGCAACACATTTTGAGATGTTATGAGTAGCGTCAAAGAGCACGTTTTCATTCCACCAGTTTTGTTAGAATTTTAGAACACTATAAGACCATGCCATCGGGATACCTCGCCCCAAATATCATCTTCTGATTCTCCATCTTTTACTTGTGGTGCATCCCTAGCAAACCTGACTTTCCGACCCCCCATTTTTTGTAGTTCTTCATGAGTATACATATCTACAGTCATGCATGGCCCTTCCTGAGGGAGTCTCATTCTTTGTTGGAATTTCCAGCCCCTTGGTGTTTTACCATCAGAGGGTTTATCTGGTACTTCTGGGGATTTCTCTTCAACAGGCTCCTCTGACTGACACCAAAACACATGTTCAAACAATTTTGTTAAATATTTATTCCTTCAAATTGTCAACCTTCACTTACAAAATGATACAGCACTTCTTCCATTTACCAGAAAAAATAAATTCACTTTTCATAAGGTGGTAATTATCATAACTTGTATCTAAATAAATAAATCCACTGATATGTTAACTTTTAACAAACATATCACTTAATTGTTTGGTAAATTATTTTGGTCAACACAGTTAATATTTAGATTAAAAATGAAGAATACTTTAATACAATTCCCAACTATGACTTCTGTTTTTACCCGGTAAAAATTTCTTTATTAGTTTAATGATACATTGTGTAACTAATATAGTATTTCTTTTATTTCCCTAGATGAAAGTTATATAGTAGTAACAATAATAAAATACTGGAAAATACATAACCAAGTTATACATTTTTATATTAAAATAAAAAATCTACAACCAACCCTTCTACAAATATTCTGTTAAAATAATCCTATTTATAGTAACCTAACTAATAGAAATAACCTGCCCTTCCAGAACAGACCTTGAAAAATTTGACAGGATCAAAAGGAATTTCTTCATCTATCTCTGTTTGTGTCATTGTCTTCAAAAACACATTTATAATAAAAAAAAAACATGGATCCACAATAGCAACTATAATTAAATATTATTTGAATTATTTGAATTGAAATTGGAAATTTATAAAATGACTTTATAACAATACTCTGCAGTGCAGGAAAATATAGTCATCTTACACTTCAGAAACTTACCAATGAAACAAATATTTTTACCGTATTTTAAAATTTTCTATGAATATAGAATTTAAAACAGGTGACCATTTTGATCATCATTTATGTATACACAAATGTCATCAACAAATAATGACACAAAAGTCCAAATCAAACAAAATCAGCTGAAAACTTAAACACAGCTATGCTCAAATATATCAGTGTGTATACCTTTCCTTTTCTGCCCTTTTTCCAGTTTGGTACAGCCAAGGTAGCATCTAACCTGAGAGTAAGTTCAGCCTGGGACAGATTAACTAAATCTCGAGCATCCATCCCATGTTCAGCTGCCTTATCCTGAAACATAATCTTCATTTTAATCAATTTCATATTCAGATTTCCTCTAGACTTGTTTTATGATGAAAATTATGCTCAAACTAATGTTTCATTTCATTATTATTTTTTTTTACTTTCATGAATGCAAGTATTTCATTTTCTAATAAATATCCTAATGATATATATTTAATTTCTCCTTTTCAAGATTCAGCTGAAAAATAAAATTATGTCACAACTGTATATACTATTATACTATTCAACAATTTACAACCTTATTTCCAGACACACCTATATCATTAAAACATACTGTGAGCGAAACTTACTAAGGATACCCTGCTCCCTCATGGATTATCTGCCCTTGGAATTAGCCGAGACAAACTTCCGTCCTATGTGCAAATTTACACATTATGTCTTGTAAAGTTTCATTGAAATGCTTTGGTAGGGGGAGATGTACCTACAGGGTATGTGGACAAACAGACTGATGAACGGACAGACAGGAGGATTGCTATAAACGCCCCAAACTTTGTTTGCAGGGTTATAAAAACGTCTTCAACCAATTTTCTTTTCCATTGTTATTTATAGTAGCAATGACTTGCCCTATATTATACATTTACATATACAAATGTAGTATAAGACAGTTAAATATCAACAATTCATTTAAAATCTATGACTTACAGACAGATATGGTTTAAATACTTCGTCTATCTTTGGTAATATATAATGCTGCATTTCCTTCATCACAGGAGTTTTTGGACGCTCGGAGAACTTTGCTTGCAGTTTATCATTAAATGTGATTTTTTTCTTCCCATGAGCATCTGCATATGTTCTGAAAAAATAAAATATCTTTTATAAAGTCTTAGTTGAGTGCTTAGATAAAACAAGAATAACACCTTCTATACATTCTGAAGAATATAAACAGAATTGGTATATATGTTCTATTAGAACTAAAACAGCCTGTACACACATTCTATTAGAATAAAGACAGCATCTAAAAATCAAAAAACAAGATACACTACAGACTTAATTAAAGAATACCGAAAGCCACTTAAGTAATCAAAGAATAAGAAAAACTACAAAGGTAATCAAAGAATCAGAAAAGGATCTATATTATCACTAAAAGACCAGCATCTGAATATATTGTAACTGAGGTGATTCCAAAGTGAAGCATGGGGAAATTGACTTTTTTCCCCCATTTCGACCGCAAATATCTCAATATTGGTAAGAGATAGAAAAAAAAATTGATGCAAAATATCAAATGCTATCATTAAGACAAATCTAATAAAAAAAAACCTCATCAAAATTGGATGGAAAATAAAATATTATGCATTTTCAGGCTTCATTTTTATAAAACATCTTGAATTGAGATTTTCCTTAAATATTTAACATGCTGCCATTTGAGTGGTCAGTTTTTGAGTTGAGGAAAAATTTGAGAAAATCCTCAAAATGAGATTTTTTTATGAAACTGAAGCCAGGTCTTTATTAGCAACAGCTGGTTATTTAAATTTAAACAGCAAGTGTGCACAATCATTCTCCATAAGATATGACAGGAAGGATATTTTAGTCACCCAGGATTAAAATGTCCAGTTGATGCTAATGAAAAGCTGAAGGGAAAACTGGGCAACAATGTTTTTAAATGCTCAGTTAAATAGACCTGTGGTTTTTATTTCAAATACTACTTCAGAAGTCATTGTAAAATACCTACAGTTACAATGACTTTGTTAGTAAACAGGTTAGACTCTATTAACAATATTACATCCTATTAATAACTCACTTATCAATTAATCCTATTAATAACTCACTTATAAATTAATGTTGCCTGGACATCTTTTTTCTTTGCCACACTTTTACCATTCCCATAACTTAAGTATTTCTCTACGTCATGAAATAACTGCATCATAAAGAAACGTTCCTTGTCATCTGTTTCTTGGAGATGCTTCTTGAATGCTTTCATAATACTGCAATTTAAGTTTAAAGAGTTTTAAGTTGTCAGGAAAAAGGTTGTCCTTTACAAATGAAATTATAATGTTCATTTTTATTTTACCATAAAATGTTATCATCTCTTATTCACCCATAAAAACAAATTAAAGAGAGGTTTTGGGTTTAAATTGTGTAATTTAACCTTGTATTGTCAAACATTTCTACAAATGTGGAAATGTTTTTAGAATTTTTACTTAAGATGTTTATACCTTCTGTTGTCCACCATTTCTACAAATGTGGGAAGGATTTAGAATTTTATTTCTTAATTTTATCTTGTTTTCCATAATTTCTACAATGGCATTAATGAATTTATTTCAGTTTTTTTACCTTCTATTATTTAGCATTTTCATAAATGGAGATCGAGTTTAAGATTTCTATTTAATAATTTTACTTTCCATTGTCCATCATTTCTACAAATGGAAGAAAGATACAGGTTGTTTATTTTACTACCTCCTCTTTTCTACATGTCTACTAATGGTGAAGGAGATTTAGGACCTTCATTCATCAGTTTGTCCATGCTATAATTAGCAAAGAAGTTCAAGATTTTTATTTCATAAATAAACTTATGGTGTTGACATATGGTGATGATGTTTAGGATTTTACCTTCTATTGTCAACCATTTCTACAAATGGTGGAGGAGGTTTAGGACTTTTATTTTCAGGATCACCATCAACTTCTTCTTCACCTTCTTCTTTCTAAGAGAAATAAATTAAATCAACCAATTTTTCAGATTCTTGATAGCACAACTCTTTTAATTAAATATATTTTTTCCAATCTAATGATATCCAGAGTAAGTGGTCATTTCACAAAGCAATTAATCCCCTATATATTATACATGCAACTAAAATATTTACAGAATTTTTTCAAAGAATTTTTTTTTGGTGATTTTCATAACATTTACAATGATAAAACAAAAAATATTTATTTTTTCATCTTACAACTTCAAATCAATTGTAATTCTGTTCATATACAAAGGCTGCAGACATCATTGCTGCATTCATATAAAATTTGCATCAAGGCTGAAATAATGTAGTTGTACACCTCATTTTTTCATTAGAAATATGCATTGAAAAGCTTTTTAGAAATTATTTTAAATTTAAAAAAATCAGTTGAGAAATTGAAACAGCAAAAATCTTATTACCTCTGGGTCTTTCTTTTTCTTGGCTTCACGTACACGTCTGTAAGCATTCCTTATTGCTTTCCGTCTCTCTCTTTCCATATCTTTTCTTTTGAGCCTTGCAAGCATACGTAGCTCTGCCCTCTTTTCTGAATCTATATCATCATGAAGGGCATCCCTTAAACGTTTGGCTTTCTGAGATTCTGTAGTAGCAACTCTGTCAAAACATTCAAAACACATCCATCAGAACAAATATTAATGCTGACATTTTTACAGCAGAACTCATTTCAAGTTTAAACCCTTAATAAGAACAGTAATGATTTAATAAAATAATTTAAATGTTGAACGTAAATTTGATACCACTTAAAATGGGACATCATGAATAGTTCATCACATCTCAACTGACTGTCCCAATGGTTATAATATTAAAAATTGGTCTGATATCATCTCCTATTATTTCAAGATGTACTTATTTACTTCTCTGAATGCATATAATTTAATCTTATATGCATTAATGCTGTGAATACCAATCCAAATCAATTAAATTACTCTTTTCAAAGTCATTTCTCCATTAATAAAATGAAATTTATCCATTAAAACAGTGATCAATTAGGTATGGATTAAATTTCAGGAATAAAAGATCTTATCATTTTATATATTATTTCATGAATTGTTGTTTATAATCTTATCACTGAAATCAGCATCATTAACAAAAAGACAAATATAAGATCATCCAAGCAGTTCCTCAATGTTATTCAATTATAGTCAATTCTCTGTTTTATCAGTGACTATTAGTATGAAAGCTGGGGATGGGAAGTGATTGATGTGTCACACTGTGTGATTTTATTTAATTGTGATGTGAAATAAACAAAAAATAAAATTCAATGTATAAGCTGCTGGCTATACAAGAATTTAAAATAAAATCTTGAAAATCAATAATTAGTAAACACATTGGAAGGGGGAAAGAAATCTGTATGTGAAATTAAACAAAGTTATTTTCAATGATTTTCGTTGATTGATTGATTGATTGAGTATTGCTTAATGTCCAGTGGAAAATATTTCAGCCATATTCAGGACGGGAACAAGTTAACAAACAATAAATCTAACAACTTTGGAGTCTAGAATCTAAACAAAATACTGTAAATTAATAACCAGGAAATATATTTTAAAAGGACTTTAAAAAAAAGCTGACAAGATTTTGCATGTCACTAAAAAATGTTCAGTCAAATCAACAATTTTATACAAGACTGTTCCCTGTGGCACATCTCTTTTTTCTATAAAAAAAATAATAAAACCTTTGCAGTTTGTAATTTAAGGATACATTTAAGTCAATATCATAATTTCAGCCAAAGGTCCATATTTTAGAAATTCTACCTTTTTTCCACTAAAAATAGTGAAGTTTTGTCCTTTTAGTAATATTATTTTTTTGCTATTAGGAATTTAATTCAAGAAATTTTACATATTTTAATCAGTGCATGTACCTCCATTGTACATTACTAGAAATTTACTTGACAGAGACATTGTTAAGGGTCATTGTTACAGACTGTGAAGGAGTATAACACTTGGATAGTGGTGACAAAGTGATGTGTCTTCATTTTACCTGCTTAAAATCTTAGACACTGTTGGAGAATCTCTCCTGCTGTAAAGTATAACTTTATATTGATAGTGACTATTGATACAATATGTCATGTATTGTAACTACTCTATGCAAAATAACACAGTAACATGTAATACTCTTATATTAAACAAAATATTAAGAGCATTCTAAATGTAAAAGAATTTCATACTAGTTTAGTTTCAAAATTAGTGAGGTTTTTTATTTCACCCCTGTCAACTTGGGTTATTAGATAAGAAAGTCTTGGCAATTTTTTTTATTTTTTATAACAAGAGCTGATACAGTGATATGCAATTTTCAAGAGTTGTGAAACTTGTTTCTCTTATAATTAACATGCACTGACTATTTCATAGCAAGGTGCAAGTGTGACAAACAGAGTGTCACATGTTACTTAGACAACAAAACATATTTCTTGTGAGACTTTAAAATTGTACACTTGAGAATCACCCCAATAGGTACCCCACAATTTTACTGACCAATCATAGTGATAAAAGTTCAAGTCTCAAGGTAAATGACAGTTCAAATGAGAAATAGATATTATTATCCTACTGGTATCCAACCAGATCTCGTCAAGGACCATTTTTTGCCATCATGGATATTTTAAACTCATACAACTCTTAACTAATGTCCAAATTTGGAATATCATCTATTTACTATCAGTTTTCCTTCTAAAATTCAATCAAATGGTTGTGAACAAAAAATATGGTGGTGATCTGGTCAGATACCAGTAGAGTTCACAAAATGATACAATGCAGATTCTGCATGATGTAATTTGATTAAGGGCCAAAAGCAGACTTTTGAATTGCACCAGCAAATTTTCAGTGAACTTCTCATAGGGTACTATGTTAAGCTAAGTTAAGCTGTGATGGCCATCCTGGTTGGCAGATTGAGATGTTGGACAAAATTTTGGTAGACCATTTAAGGACAATTCTGTCAAAGTTTGGTTGCAATTGGTTCCGTAGTTATTGTTGCTACTAACAAGAAGTTATCTAAGTAATTGTCCCAACAGGTCCTATGTTAAAGCAAATTCACCTGTGGTTTGCCTTCTTGGTAGGTTGGTTGGGATGCCATCTCAAATCTGGTTGCAAATCCCTAAGTGTTTCAGACAAGAAGATTATTTTAAATCCAATTTTCTTCTTTTTTAAGTAAGGATAACTATCTGGAATTCAGTAGGGAAACAAAACAAATAATTCAAAGAGAATACCAACACATTTTGGTCTCAATTGGCCAAGTGGTTTCTAAGGAGAGATTTATTTTTTTTTAATTTTGGATGGACAGATGGTGCTGAAAATGATAAGACATACTGTGAGCAAAACTCACAAAAGATACCTCCCGCTCCCCTATCACTTAAGTTGAATTATCTGCCCTTGGA